>CABFVZ010006958.1:0-13978 GCA_902151445.1 Timema monikensis | reverse complement strand
TTATTCAACAGGTATTAATATTTAATGAGACAGACAGTTTCACAGATGGCACAGAGCCTGGCTGGTCACTTGAGGCCGTATTTAAAATTAGGTCTCCCATAGCTCTGTACGGGATAAAATGTATTGTTATCCAGCCGACATTTTCTTGAAAGAAGGCCATTATGTCTAATCCTTATCTAGGTACCTTTAAAAGCGGGTCCAATGAAAATATAGTTCACATCTCGCAAACAGCCGATATATCGATATAAATCGCAACTTTTTAAATGTATTTACGTTGCAATATGTCGAATGATAAATACATCGATATGTTAGAGAAAATCACAATTTCTACTTGAGGCATTTCCTAGTAGTGTCAAATTACAATATAATCAGGAGGTTCAAGTGCTGTCAATTGCTGGCAGATGGTAATAACAGCCCACAATATAAACGTGATCCTGGACATGTCTCCTATGTCGTTATCTGATACTGTATGTAGCCATGTCGTTACTATAGTAGTGTTTGTCTGATACTGGTAGAGCATGTGTCTGCTACTGGTGGAATGTGTCTGCTACTGGGAGAATGTGTCTGCTACTGGTGGAATGTGTCTGCTACTGGTGGAATGTGTCTGCTACTGGCTGTACTGACTACAAAAGAGAAATACGACAGCTTCTCCTAAAGTAGGCAATATGAAGTTTGCTCAGCAAGTAAACCAAACATTACTAGATATTTCACCCAGCGTGCCTTGGGGCAATATTTCCTGCAGGAAGATTTATTAACTCTAGAAACGGAAGTTCATTGCTCAAAAGAAGTTACGCCCTTGTCTCTAACGAACACGAGTAAAGAGGTTATGAGCCATTACACTGTATTAACCCTCTCTTCATACTTTCTATAGTTATCCTGACTTTTTGTAAGGTGGAAAAGTTTTCAAGTTCAGATTTTTCCAAGGCAAAGAATAATTGAACAAAAGTGCTTAAAGAAATATTCCATTTTATGGTGACCTAAGCTCTTTTTTTGAAAAAATTGATCAGTTCAGTGTAATACACTCTACATTTCATAAAGGAGTGTTAAGAGTGTTTGTTGTAAAAACTCATAGCAATGTTTGAAGGGAAATAACATTAGTCTATAAGTAAGTATTATTAATGTTACTGCCATTGGCGAGCCAAAGCGGATAGGGGTGAGCTGCCCTTCCCACTATAAAACAAGCAAATACATAAAAAAAATTACTTAACTAAAGGCAGAAATAAAATGAACCCGGGGAAAGTTAAGGTAACACATAATTGGTTTTGGAATACCTTTAATATAGCAACACATACCGCAACAGTATGCCTTTACTTAACCCTTCTCTTGCTCAGAGTTGATCAACCTGTACATTGAATCAAATTTTCCAATGTGTTTATTTTAGAGTTCATAAGCCCAAAAATCAAATTTATGATAACTGATCAAATAGGATCTTAAAAACTTGTCCTACAAAAACTAAGTATATGAACCTTGTGAATCATATTATGGATATTGTAGTAATATTCATCCGAGTGTTAACAATCTTCCACTACACTAGATACAAAATATTATTTCTTTCTTATCTTACGTGAATCTTTGACAAATCTAGATAAATAATTATTCATATTATATTTTACAAGATAAAATGTTTTAGGCCAGGATAACATTTTGAAACCATTAAATAATTATGAGTGGAAAATAAGTAAAGTGATTGCATTGTTAATGAAAGATGTAGATCTGAACTAGCACCCTACCCTTTACATGTTGGAAATTGCCAAGAATGACGCTAAAGGGATCTCTGGCATCATTTTTATATGACTAGCCCCAGCAAGATGGGTGGTCAGTAAAGTACAAAAACGAGCGGAGGGAGAACACATACTGAACGATGTGTTCAGCGTACCAGAAAGAGCACGAAGCTGGATTCTGGTTCGAATAGCAGGCACACCCACTAGCGGCAATCATCCGAACCATCGTGTAATGAATCAAGTCAGGGATGTGTGGGTGGACCCCAAGGTCAGCTCCTCTGACCACTTGACCCCCAGGACATTTCTATCATGTTAGGTAGAATCTATATTAAAGTAGCCACTGTGTCTACCCAACTACCAGACTATCGTACAAGCTCTACACCTTGCAATGTGAATATAGTCCACCTTGTAAGGACTATATACCTTGTACCAATGTTAAGATAGTCCACCTTGTACAGTCTCTATACCTTGTACCAATGTTAAGATAGTCCACCTTGTACAGTCTCTATACCTTGTACCAATGTTAAGATAGTCCACCTTGTACAGTCTCTATACCTTGTACCAATGTTAAGATAGTCCACCTTGTACAGTCTCTATACCTTGTACCAATGTTAAGATAGTCCACCTTGTACAGTCTCTATACCTTGTACCAATGTTAAGATAGTCCACCTTGTACAGTCTCTATACCTTGTACCAATGTTAAGATAGTCCACCTTGTACAGTCTCTATACCTTGTACCAATGTTAAGATAGTCCACCTTGTACTGCTCCATGGGAAACATAAGCTGGCATTTAAATGTAAAAAGGAATTTGTTTAACAATAAGTAAATTTATTAAAAACAGAAATAATGAGAAATAGGTTTACAATGATGTTACGGGGTTATAAGTTTGAAGCTTGTTGCAAATAATAAGAGATGAGAAATTTGATTGTCTTCTGCAGCAACAAGGGCTGAGCAGGATCCAGGCTATAGGTTGAAATTTTCTAAAGGAGAAAACAATTAAGTAATTATTAACAAAAAGTATCGAACAAGACATACATATAGATTTTAATCAGTTTGCTTGACTGGGTTTTAAGATAATCTCCTCAAAACATTTTGGATAATGATAAACAATAGACAGGTCTGTGGATAACCTTGGTTGATGGCTAATAAATAGGTGTCTACAAAATAGTAATATGGCTGGTCTCTTTCCCTTTCGGTACTGCCAGAGCATTCAATAGTACAAACAATTCTAATTGCAATTACACTAAGAGCAACACAAAAACAATAGGAGCCAAAAACCAAGCAAAGAAAAAAGGTATTACTTGCACGGACCCCATTATGACTTAAGTGCAGTTCCACGGGTTGCTCACCGAAGCTAATACCGCACGTGAAGCGTGACTACTTGACCAACTCAAAACCTAGATTTCCATTAACCCAACTGTGATTTGGAAAAACAAGACAGACAGCCAGGTTGTAGCCATCCAAATATTAAACAGATGCACATGACGTCCTTGGCGTCGTGAAAGACATTAGCTCAAAATATATACATGGAACTGGTGTAGGTTAGTAAGTCTTTGACTAAGACATTACTGCATTCCAAGCCAACGGCTCATTGTAACCTTGTTACAACATGAAAGAAAAAGAATTATTTTGGCTCACCGATTCTGTCCCCATTTGGCTGGTCTACAACGAGGCTCCACACTACGTACAAATCACGACTCGACTTGTTTCCAACTGAGCGGAGGGACCGTGGCTCGACGTCCGCCTCTAGATGTGCCTCGCCCAAAGAGAAACAAGAGACTATTGACATGCGCAGATCCATGCGCGCCGACAAGAGGGTTTTGGTATCAACGGTCAATTGGAAGGCGCGTAATTTCAATTATACCCAGACTGTGTGAGAGTGTTCCAGAAAAAGGCACTCCCCTCCCCCCTTCTCCCAGCCTTGATTCCCGCGCTGTGAGAACACGTGATTCAAATTATGTGTATATAATGGCAGGACTCTATAGCCAAGACACACATTTCTCCGCACTCTCTAGGTGAGACACTTAGTGTTAAAAAAGGGATTTATTTTATTTATATCAAAATTCTATTTGGCTTAGGATGGGTTCTAAATTACTGTTTCGGCGATATCTGTTTAAGATTTAACTTTGGTTATACTAAAATTATGACTGCGGAATTTTTATTAGAGATCATGGGTGCGAAGTTGGACTTAGAGTAGTTATTGTATAGGCTAACGCATCTTACCCGCTTCACGAATGGGTTTTAAATCTATAACACCACCGTTTTGATATGCGGGATATTTGTTATAATGTACCGGTCGGGTACTTTAATAGGATCATGTTGAATGATTGTAATACTTGTCATTATTGGGAAGTTAAAATGTTTGAAGATCTGTACCTAGTTGGTCAAACCTGAGCCCGCGCTCGTAGTTTGTTTGTTTTGTTAGCAGTTAGGTTACTTGATTTTATAGGCCTTTTAATTATGGATCTTGTTCCTATTTTTTTTGCCTTGTTATGGCTGTAAAGATCAACCTTTTTCTATGGTACTTTGTCATCTACGTTAGGTATTGGAGAGTCGCCGATGGTGACTCGTCTATTTCTTTATGATAATTATGATAGTTTTTTGGCCCGCGGGTTATTGTTTCTATCTTCTATTATTATCATTATACATGGCATATTTGTACGAAGGTCAATTTAAATGTTAATATTGTGGGTTCTTTGGCAGGCCATCTTAGAGCTTGGGGTCGTGTCCCAAATAATTTATTTCAGTATTCTTTGTTATGGCCATATTGTATTGATTTCTACGCCTAACTCTGGGATTGTCTCTCTCCCTCTCTTCGAGTAATGTTATTTATTGAATAAATAAAATAAATGCTCTTGTGAACCCCCTGAATATTTATTTATAGTAAAAGACTGCACTAAATAGGGAAGGGAAAGGGAAAGGGGTAGCATCATAACGTAAAATCTGCATCATAAGGACACAGACAAAAATAGTGGCTAGGACTGATATACTAAATCTAAAACTAGTCAAAAATGAGACTTGTCCTTCAGACAGGAGGACACAATATTTAACCCACTAAATGAACCTGTTTCGTCTTGAAGTCAGCAAGACTTGAAATGGATTAACTGTCCATTCGACATGATATTAAACAAACAAAAGAAAGTCGGCATTAACTACAAAACATATAAAATATCAAAATGTCTAGTATACATTGTCTAGTTATCTTGAACAAAAACTAGACTCTAAGTCATAAGGACTTGACGATGTTTACAGGATACATAAGTAATCTAAGAATGTCCTCCTGGCCTGGGCGGTGGTAGATCTGACGGCCAACACTTCATGGTCGTCGTTTTCTTCGTTACATTATGGTGTATAAGTTCCTTCTTCGACGCTGGATTGTAGTAGAATGGGTATAATGTGAACCTGAGAGCAGCCCTATATATACTCTAAAATCTTATATGAACGGAACAAAGCAAAAAGGGTGATAAACTTAGGAATATAGAAAAAGAGAGAGATGGACGAAGGCGGGGTGAGAGGAAAATGAACCAGGGAAAGTCTCTTGCGGGGAAGGAGGAAAACATGGTTCCTTGGACTGCCGCTAGTCTTCTCTGACGCAAAGTGGGTCACTAGATCAAGTTCATTATATACTTCTTACTTGATCAGGTGTTGCAAATGAAAGCACGTGTGGCTGCAGTTAGACAGACATCATTGAATAATTTTCCCTTCCAACTTGTGGCAAACAAATCCAAGAACATCTTTAAATGGTAAGTAAATATCAAAGCATCTTCTATTTAAATATATCTGGTTTGATTGTATTCTTTAGGCTCAGCTATTATTTTATGAGAATTTGTGATATAGATGTCCTTTTACTGTATTTTCTTGTAGGCAACATGGCTAGTGTATGTAAATTTATCCGATATCATCCAATGGCAAAGGTTATGCATTAAAGTATTTTAATCAATATAATAATGTTAAAACTCTTCTTTGATATCTGCTACAGTATTTATAAAAAGGCGATATTCTTTTGAATAACCACGTGTTTCAATTTAGGGAGAAACGTAATTGTATCTGACTGCATCTAGTCAGGGAAAACAAACTATGAGGTAGATTACTTTTAAATATGTTAATATTACTTCCTTCTTTCATAAAATATCAAAATATTGATATTTATTTGTAGCTGTTCAATTTGTCTGATTGACACACTACAGTACAGTCTCTATACCTTGTATTAAAGTGAAGATAGTCAACCTTGTATAATCTCTATACCTTGTACCAATGTTAAGATAGTCCACCTTGTACATTCTCTACACCTTGTACCAATGTTAAGATAGTCTACCTTGTACAGTCCCTACACCTTGTATCAAAGTGAAGATAGTCCACCTTGTACAGTCTCCTTACCTTGTATCAAAGTAAAGATAGTCCACCTTGTAGAGTCTCTATACCTTGTATCAAAGTGAATATAGTCCACCTTGTACAGTCCCTACACCTTGTACCAATGTGAATATAGTCTACCTTGTACAGTCTCTATACCTTGTATCAAAGTGAAGATAGTCTACCTTGTACAGTCTCTACACCTTGTATCAAAGTGGAAATAGTCTACCTTGTACAGTCTCTACACCTTGTATCAAAGTGAAGGCAGTTTTGCTTGTATCGATTTTTTTCCGCCCTTCCCTCTCTGCCAATTCTCATTGTAAGCCCATGTCATGCCAATCCCTTCAACGAGTATTTGATAGAATTGGTTGTCCCAGGAGTGTCTGAGGGTGTACCCCAATGATCCACCAGGATCCTGAAGGAGACTAACAGGTTCAATCAGGCGGAAATATTTCCCCACTCGGTTTTATTGCCTAGGGCAGAACCTTTTTCTTGACACTGTGGAAGACTTAACTCCAGTCATCTCGCTTTAATCTGGTTTATCTCATTGCTGGATTTAAATGGAAACTAGTTTATCCTGCTCAACCTCACAGTAACCCTCAGACATTTTATATTCTCCACATTAACCCTCAAACATGAATTACTCTCCACAGTAACCCTCAGACATGAATTACTCTCCACAATAACCCACATAAATGAATTACTCTCCACAGTAACCCTCAGACATGAATTACTCTCCACAATAACCCACATAAATGAATTACTCTCCACAGTAACCCTCAGACATGAATTACTCTCCACAATAACCCACATAAATGAATTACTCTCCACAGTAACCCTCAGACATGAATTACTCTCCACAATAACCCACATAAATGAATTACTCTCCACAGTAACCCTCAGACATGAATTACTCTCCACAATAACCCACATAAATGAATTACTCTCCACAGTAACCCTCAGACATGAATTACTCTCCACAATAACCCACATAAATGAATTACTCTCCACAGTAACCCTCAGACATGAATTACTCTCCACAATAACCCACATAAATGAATTACTCTCCACAGTAACCCTCAGACATGAATTACTCTCCACAATAACCCACATAAATGAATTACTCTCCACAGTAACCCTCAGACATGAATTACTCTCCACAATAACCCACATAAATGAATTACTCTCCACAGTAACCCTCAGACATGAATTACTCTCCACAATAACCCACATAAATGAATTACTCTCCACAGTAACCCTCAGACATGAATTACTCTCCACAATAACCCACATAAATGAATTACTCTCCACAGTAACCCTCAGACATGAATTACTCTCCACAATAACCCACATAAATGAATTACTCTCCACAGTAACCCTCAGACATGAATTACTCTCCACAATAACCCACATAAATGAATTACTCTCCACAGTAACCCTCAGACATGAATTACTCTCCACAATAACCCACATAAATGAATTACTCTCCACAGTAACCCTCAGACATGAATTACTCTCCACAATAACCCACATAAATGAATTACTCTCCACAGTAACCCTCAGACATGAATTACTCTCCACAATAACCCACATAAATGAATTACTCTCCACAGTAACCCTCAGACATGAATTACTCTCCACAATAACCCACATAAATGAATTACTCTCCACAGTAACCCTCAGACATGAATTACTCTCCACAATAACCCACATAAATGAATTACTCTCCACAGTAACCCTCAGACATGAATTACTCTCCACAATAACCCACATAAATGAATTACTCTCCACAGTAACCCTCAGACATGAATTACTCTCCACAATAACCCTCAGAAATGAAATACTCGCCACAGTAACCCTCAGATATGAATTACTCTCCAAAGTAACCCTCAGACATGAATCACTTTCCAAAGTAACCTTCAGACATGAATTACTCTCCAAAGTAACCTTCAGACATGAGTGGTTGTAGTTGAAGGTAACATTACTGCCTTGTTTCTTGGGGGAATGTCTCCACTTTCGACCACATTTTGTAACGTGAAATATTATGTATGGGACGTTTAGAATGGATCTAATGAGTACAGAACCGCTACCTCTAAACTTGTTCGTCCATTATTCCAGTGCTAACACTTAACCTAATGCAACATCGCTCTCAGTTGGGATCAATGGTCGAATAATAACAATACATTAATGCTAGTGGGGGAAGGCAGGAACAATTTACAGTTTCAGTTTGATTAAGAATTGGGGCAGAGCCCTGCCCCGCTTCTGTCACGTATGTACCACGGGGCTTCCCAACCCCCCTAGAGACCTATGTGGGATATCCACATCAGCCCTAACAGAGCCCCGGAAGGGGTCAAATGTACGCAGAACCCCCACGGAAAGATTGCGAGCTTTCTTTCACCCGAGGAACAAATCGATATAGAAGAACTCTTAAATCCGACACTCGTCGGGCATGAAATACCACGTGGAGCTTCTCTAGCGCCAAGGTACAGAGATACTGGCTGGAGGGGGCCTCATGAGATACCTCGTGGAGCTTCTCTAGCGTCAAGGTACAGAGACACTGGCTGGAGGGGGCCTCATGAGATACCTCGTGGAGCTTCTCTAGCGTCAAGGTACAGAGATACTGGCTGGAGGGGGCCTCATGGAGCTTCTATAGCGCCAAGATACAGAGATACTTGGCTAGATGTGCTATGTTAAATGTGAATGTCTCAGAGATTATTGTTTCTCTCTTTATTTCTTTGTCTTCCTCTTTCCCAGAGTATGGCGAAATGTAGGATCGGTAGGAGAACCACTCACGCTAACAGTGGGAAGAGAAGGGGAGGAATCAATAATGTACCGTCACCCCCTACCCCCTGCTGTGAGAACAATGTGGTCCACCCTTGACTGGGGGAGTGCTACCCTCTACCCCATGTGAAGGAAATTAAACTACGCGGGATACCTTTCTGTCGATGGTCCTGGCTTGTCAACCGGGCGGGGGTAGAGCGGAGAAATAAACTTCCACCAGACCATCACGTGATCGAATACAATTGTTCTGAAACTGGAAATGTTCTAGAGTAGGGAGGGGGGTTCGAAA
Source organism: Timema monikensis (assembly GCA_902151445.1). Lineage (NCBI taxonomy): Eukaryota > Metazoa > Arthropoda > Insecta > Phasmatodea > Timematidae > Timema > Timema monikensis. The sequence continues at coordinate 4,836 of CABFVZ010006958.1, read as the reverse complement.
CCCCGTCGGGACAATGTAGGACCAAGATTTAATGGTGTCTAGATGTGAGCCACCCTGGCATATGAGCTGGCTACCAGCATTACGACACTACTCCACCATTTTGTCATCTTCTCACCAACTGGTCGAGCTCTACACACACGAGAATGTAAATATTAGTCTTAAAAATACCTCAGTACGTCCGGTCGGTACTCAAACCCCGACCTACACATCACTGGAGATCTCGTACAACACAAGAGATAGACCAGCGAACAACTAACAACGTGGATTATTAACTATCGTCAACATATCCACGCGGTTAACCAACTGATGATCAACATATCCACGTGGTTAACCAACTAATTATCAACATATCCATCGTGGTTAACCAACTAATGATCAACATATCCACGTGGTTAATCAACTAATGATCAACATATCCTCGTGGTTTACCAACTAATGATCAACATATCCACGTGGTTAACCAACTATATCGTACATACGTTATGATTAAGACTAATTAAGCTGCTAACACAATGTAAGGGAACATTAAACGTTAATATTCATCAGATCTTGAGCTTTACACTGTTCCCTGTCAAGAGAATAGTACTTTTTCTTCATATGAGAGTAATGTGGATATTCTCACAAGAATTAAGTACCCGTGTTTTGGTTGTGAGCCTGGAGCACATTCAAAAGATCGTACATAGAAGCTACTTCTCTCTGAATGGCCGAGGATTAGTTTCGAGGATTGAAAACAATCCAAGGCCTAATTGCATCCTCAAACAATCCTGATCCGCTTCAGACCGAGTGAAGGGTGTTGAGATTTTACTTGACATCCTGTGATTACATTTCTATTATACTCTCTGTGTCCTGGCAGACAGGACTTCTCTATGGTGATAAATAATGTTCACATGAAGTGAGAGGTTGTGTTCACATGAAGTGAGAGGTTGTGTCCACATGAAGTGAGAGGTTGTGTTCACATGTAGTGAGAGGTTGTGTTCACATGAAGTTAGAGGTTGTGTTCACATGAAGTGAGAGGTTGTGTCCACATGAAGTGAGAGGTTGTGTTCACATGAAGTGAGAGGTTGTGTCCACATGAAGTGAGAGGTTGTGTTCACATGAAGTGAGAGGTTGTGTTCACATGAAGTGAGAGGGCTGCCCTCGAAAAAGAGAGTTTCTATGGTAGTCCTGGCCAGGTGCCAGTTGGGCCTGCAATCAATGGCAACACTCGACTCTGCCCCTGAATCAACTGCAACCTCCCTTACACCGTGAAACCACCATGGCTAGAGAGTTGTTTGAACTCTACACTTCCTGCTGGAGAGCTCAAGTACTGGGAATAAGAGCGTATTTAGTTCCTCTACTCTTTGTCCCGACTCTAAGGGCACATTCAGTAACTGGAGAAATAGTTGGCGCTAACAATATCACTCGTATACTAGACACACTACCTTTGTTGTGTCGTCATAGCTCTGTTCTCTACTACAAGTAGTGGCAGTCAGATACCTCCTGTGTATCATGAGACCCTGATAGAGAGGGAAAAGGTAGTAAGATACCTCCTGTGTTCCATGAGACCCTGATAGAGAGAGAAAAGGTAGTGAGATACCTCCTGTATTCCATGAGACCCTGATAGATAGAGAAAAGGTATTAAGATACCTCCTATGTTCCATGATACCCTGATAGATAGATAAAAGGTATTAAGATACCTCCTATGTTCCATGATACCCTGATAGATAGATAAAAGGTAGTGAGATACCTATCTGCCTTCCATGAGACCCTGATAGAGAGAGAGAAGGTATTAAGATACCTCCTGTTTTCCATGAGACCCTGATAGAGAGAGAAAAGGTACTAAGCTACCCCCTGTGTTCCATGAGACCCTGATAGAGAGAGAAAAGGTACTAAGATACCTCCTGTTTTCCATGAGACCCTGATAGAGAGAGAAAAGGTAGTGAGATACCTATCTGCCTTCCATGAGACCCTGATAGAGAGAGAGAAGGTATTAAGATACCTCCTGTTTTCCATGAGACCCTGATAGAGAGAGAAAAGGTATTAAGATACCTCCTGTTTTCCATGAGACCCTGATAGAGAGAGAAAAGGTACTAAGATACCCCCTGTGTTCCATGAGACCCTGATAGAGAGAGAAAAGGTACTAAGATACCCCCTGTGTTCCATGAGACCCTGATAGATAAGGATAATTGGGAAATTAGATAATCTAGTTACGCCCCCTTTGTATACTAACCATGTCACTTAGTGCTACGCAGGCAGGTAGGTTTCCAGGGGTAATTGGGTTAACTTGACACTGCCAGGTCAAGTCAAGTCGGAGAGAGTCCCTAGTTACTATGAAACCTCACCCTGTGTACATTTTCTGGCGTTCACAAGCTTTTGTTTCAGCTGGGCCTATTCAAACAACTGTATAAATACTAGTTCACGTCTTACAAACTAACTAAACCCTAAACAAACATAATATCTAGTTCCCTGTCCATCAATTCATCATTTTGAAAAGGTAAAACCCAAATTTGCCTTCAGTAAATTTTTCAGCCGTGCTAGTGATTGAACCCAGTACTCTTACCTGAGTGGGCAGACGCGCTACAATCTTTACATTTTATAGGCAATTTTAACTTTACGCCCCAAAAATTATCTTAATTTCTGATTTTTTTATTTCCTCATCTAAAGAGATAGTATTGCAATTTTATGAACATTTTTGAACCTGGGATTATGATTAATATTTACGTTTTATCTGCTCCCTAACCCAAAAATATGAGCTTACAATTCTGTCTGTCCCTGATCACTCATCCGAAACGTTTTTATGGGTATTGTAAACTTAATATTTGGATATTATATGGCATACCTCGATATTTTTGTTTGGTTTTGACCTTGACCCTTAAATTAAGGGTAGTTTAATGATAAGAGATTTTTTTTAGTTCCAAATTTTTGGCAAATATTGCTAACGATTTTGTTTAGAATTGGTATTTCGGGACTATTTCACATGACACATAATAATGTTTATGTATTTATATTAAATATATTAACTAACGGTAGTTTACTTAAAAGAAATTAAAACTTGATATTTTCAAAAATGGCCTTGAAGATTTAGTTCAAAATTAATATTTGGCAATCGATTTTCATTATAAATAATTATAATATGTTTAATTTTCACAAATTAAATAAATTTGTAGGTAGTTCCCAATTAGTTAAATGGTTTTTGAAATTTGTTAGAAATATTTGAACAATTTTGTTGAAAATTAATAAATGTAGAGTGTGTACTGTGATTAACAAGAGGATGTGTTTGTTTTTATTTGGAAAAGTTACTTAAGGGTCTCAGCTATACACTGTATGAGAAAGTTTGTGTCGTACAATTTATTTAAAATTAAAATTGTTTGTGTGCAATTCAAATTTGAAGAGAGCTCACTTCAACGTAGCGGGTGGCGAGTTTATATTAAACTGACGCACTTAAGGAGTCCAACAAAATGGTTGAAAAAGAAATTCTCCAACTGACTAGTTGGTTTTTAATAGACATTTCATTTTCACAACAGTTGTAAATTTTAATTTCTCTTGACACCTCGGATAGAGAAGTATTGTGATCTTCAAAAATATGTGCTCCAAATTTTGATAAATGTCAACGTTTCTTGACCCCTTGACACACAAAAAAAATTGTTTTCGCGATGTTGTCTGTCTGTCCGTCCGTCTGTCTGTACCTTGGGCTAGAGCCAAAACTATATTACAGATTGGGCTATAACTTGGTATCCGGGGTGTTCATAAGGCCCCCCAAGGTTGTTGTTTTTAATTAGTTGTCTAATCCTAAATTTAAGAGTAATTTAATGAAAGGCAAAAAGAGAAAAAATCAATTTTCTCGAAATCGCTTTAACGATTTTGATTAAATGCTATATCTAGACAACGTTTATCATTATAAACAAGATGGTAGTTCTCTTGTTATCATTATAAACAAGATGGCAGTTCTCTTGTTATCATTATAAACAAGATGGCAGTTCTCTTGTTATCATTATAAACAAGATGGCAGTTCTCTTGTTATCATTATAAACAAGATGGCAGTTCTCTTGTTATCATTATAAACAAAATGGCAGTTCTCTTGTTATCATTATAAACAAGATGACAGTTCTCTTGTTATCATTGTAAAGTCGTAGTTCCGTTAAAGACACAAATATTTTATTAAACCAAGTTTCTTAGCTATAAGCAAATGTATATACTGTCAGGTCTTTGAAAATGAATTTAATTCTTATTCTCTTTAGGGGACAAAAAGGTTTTCTTACATTTTTCTGTTACAGTGTTGTTAGTTGCTAATGCCATATAGTGTGTAACAGTGTATATTATTGCATTTAAGATCTTTGGTGAAGTGTTTCTGAAACCATCAATGGAATTATTTCGTTTCACAAATGCTACGAGTTTTATTTAATGTCTATTTTAAGATAAAGGCGAGAGAAATTCTGTGATGTGCACTGTACTATTTATTTTGAAAATAAAAGGTAATTAGGTCGGATCCCCTCCAAGTGTTCCTCAATTAGTTTTGCCGCGTAGTATGTCATCCAACATAAAAAAAAATGAAATTCGGGAGTTTTAACTGTCCCCGTGGAGGAATGTTGTGAATATGCAACGGTGCCAGTCGTGATGCCATACGTTTGGCTCATTGCTCCCTTATGTTTAAATTAAAATAATACAGTAATACTGTAGAAGTAATCAGTAAAATTTTAATACAGTACAATATAGAATAATGCTTTACAATATTTTGTTTTTGAAGTTATACTTCTTTAGGTGCGTTATGAAAAAAGATGAGAGTGAAATTTTAAGATGCGCGCGCATCACTGTAACACAAAAGTAACAGGTTGAAGCTAAACCGCTCATTGAGTCTCG
>CABFVZ010006957.1:0-10771 GCA_902151445.1 Timema monikensis | reverse complement strand
ATATATATATATATATATGAGTAAGCTATATGCTAAACCTTGCTATATGCACGATAAAACAATTGATAGCAAATCGAGAAAAACGTATAAAAACGTACTCAAATGTGAAAGAAGGGTTACTTTTTTAGGTTTAAAATTATTTTAATATTGTTTACCAAACCTTTAAAATATTTGATTACTAGAAAATCAGCTATGATATTTTCTTTAAAGATATCAGGTTTTGCAACTGTATTGTTCAAATAGCACGTTTTGCAACTCTAGTGGTATCCAATTTTATTTCGTATTAGTTTGTAAACCAAGATTTATTAATATTGTAGTCAATGTTTGTGGTGAAAATTAATAAAATAATACACTTTATAGATGAAAATAGAAATATTGATGAGTAATATCAGCAACCAGCATATAAAATAAAAACTTTGAAAGTAATACCAAATAAGGGGTTAGGCTATGTCCTTATCAACACATTCCATCACCTCGACGCCCAAAGGAGCATCATCATCATCTGCTTCCACATCCAAAAATTGAGGAAAAGGGCTCTGTTCCGCAAAGACATCAACGTAGAATTTCAACGTAGGATTACTGTTTCATTCTTTACAAAAGTGATGGACAAAAAGTTTTTTGACATCCTAGATCATAGCTGGCTTCACTACAACACCCCTTGGAATATCATGGATGATAGCATTCTTGACATATTTTCCTTCTTGCACAAACTCTTTGGTTTGCCAGTGTGAAAATTGTAAACAATCTTTCCTTGAACTAAGGCAGATTTGTTGCTTTTGCTTTTTTGTGATTAAATTGTCTTCGATTTCTGAAAATGTAAATGACACTGTCCAGGGTTTTTAAGAATGTCATCTGAATACGTTCTCCAATCTTTTACAGGACAGTCTTCTCCTATATGTGTTTCTGCTTCGTACCTCTTCATAACTTTCAATTTGATAATATTCTGCATTTTCGATTATATTGAGAGTGTTAAACTCTCTCTCGGTTCCCAAGCACCCTGTTTGGTGGGATGAATGAATGTCCTACTATAGGGAATATTACTTGAATCATTTCAATATTGTGAGGTGCTTCAAGAAGAAACCAGTGTAGTACCATCCCTATGATTGTCTTATTTTGTCCACTACAGCCATCACAGAATAATCAGACTGTGATGAAGGTTCCAGGTTTATATTCAGAAAGCAGGGGTGAGCAGAAGATGCTATCTGGTTAGAACCTTTGCCAAATTTGTTTTCAGTGCATACGTACAAAAAGTGTTGTCTTTGTTTTGTGACGATTTTGACGATCCTTGGCAAATAGTAAAACTGTACCGATACAGTTGTCCTACATAATATGCCGCATGGTCATATATTTTTGGTAATACAATGTATTTTTATGACAATCATAACTGAGACTGACGCAATTTTTCATTAAAATCATTGGCTCAATTATTGTAAACTTTAAGCTGGAGTTTCCAATTCTTTTTTGCAGGTTTACTTTTTTCAGCCAAAACGCTATTCTCAGGAAGGGAACATGTCAAGCATTTGTCTACCCATTGGCTACTGAACCCCTTATTGAAATCTTCATTGAAAATTGTTATGTAGTAGTCATATTCTGAATGAATATCTTAATAAGGATATGGTTTTTTGAACAGGGACTACATTTTTTGAATACGGAGGTCAGTACTTAAGTACTGGAGGTATTGGTGCTATGACAATAATGGTTTTTAGAGGTTTAAATGATCGTGTGTGGTTTTTCACAGTTGCTTTCTCTTTTTGTATCTCTGTGATTTCCTCGATTGTCAGGTGGCGTTATACCTTGTACAAGAAACTTTTGGCATAATCTGTTCACTTACCTAATTGTAGGATGTTGAGAAATTATGCCCTACAAATTCTTACATTTTTGATATTTAATCTTTGCTTGGGTAAATGAAACTTTCTACTCATTCGATGTCTACTTGAGTTACCTGCAGGAGTACAACTTATTTTTGGAGGTATAATAGAAACATGATTAGCGATGAAATTACTCTGCCATCCATAATCCGGATGCCGATAGGATTTCCGATGGATCTTTCTAACATACTACAAACGCAATTCCTTTCATTAAATTCATTTCCTGATGTTCACAGTTTGGCATCTTGGGAATTCCTTTGTCCTGGTGTCTGAAATAAGAGTAAATAGCAAAGAATACAGAAAAATAAGCATGAAGTTTATAAAAAACTATAACACGGAGGAGAAGTTAAAACTGACATTAATAGCAGCTGATATCCTAAAAGGAGTAAACATAGACTACAATTCTCATAAACGTAATATATTGTTTCAGTTTAGCCTGACAAATGAGCATTCAAAATTATTTCAATAAAATACTGACAAACATACCTTTTCGTTTTTGTTAAGCTACGTTTCCATGTCTCAGGGTATCTCTTCCTCTCCCTTTTCTGTCCTGGTTCAGTCTCAGCAATATTTCTTGTGCTACTATCATTATCTTTATCCATTTCTATTCCTTTGCTGTCAAATAAACACCAACACAAACCTCAATAGTACAATAGTCTACAGAAACGTGGCGATGACAGCTTGTATAATAATTAGTAACATTAATGTGCTCACAATAAGTTCAGGATTAGCGCGAGAGTTAAACAATTGCAGGCAGAATTTCAAAGTATATTTTCTAAATCAAGGTGTAGATCCAACCTAACGACTTACAATAGATTCCTTTATAATATATAAATAAATTTTATGTTCTATCTTTCAAAGAGAGGAGTTCAGTACTATTGTCATGGAGATGGAAATATCAGTTTCGCAGCTTTAAGTCTATGAAGGCCACGTTAAGTAATTTTAATTAACAGGTTTTGTAAAAGTTAATCATTGTGCTGTATATTTAACAGATTTTGCAAACGTAAGATCCATGCGTGTAACAAGTTTCGCAACCGTATAGTTTTTATACTCCAATTTTAAAATGACTATAGCTCGTTTTGGAGCCCGAATCCTAATGGGATTTGAAGAAAGTGTAATAAAGAATCAAGTAGTACCTACATCTTTTTTCAAGATTTTATGCATACAGCAGGTTTTGCATATGGGTTACTCATATGTGGTGGCTAAACTGTTCAATTATCATAACACATTTCCATTACTTTGTATTTAATAACTAACAATTATAATGATGTAATCACAAAATTGTAATATAAAGCTTAATTATGTGTCCATCTCATTTCCGAATAACGCAGCAGGAACTTTCTATCCGGCAACAGAGTGTATGATTACATCACAACACATTGTCTATACATTATAAACCATTGATTGTTTCTTTCTTGTAATCGATCCGATACCGGGGTTAAATTACTCATATTAATAAAGTACAGAAACAAAAAAATATCGGGTTAGAGTTATTTGTATCGAAAGGAAAATATAGATATTTATAAATAATAAATACTTTTTCTTCTTCCCTACATTTTTTGTTTGAAAATTTGTTTCGCTGCCTGCACTATAGACCTATATAATCTATCATAATATGTATGTGTTCACACGCATCCAGTAAATTAACCCGTTTCTGTGTTAGAATGGTCTAGGCCAAGGCGTCTTTCTAGTAATAGACTATAGACTGCCGAGGACGGGAAGATTAAGGTTCAAATCCCGGTTGGGTGTACTGAGCGTGGTTTTTCCAAAACGGTTTTCCACTATCCCTCCACGCAAATTCTGGTTGGCCTATACTCACTCTTCCTCAACTGTAGCTCATTAGTGCGGTGCTAAATAAAAGGCCTAGTAAATTGACTTGACTTGTCTCGTGACTTGCCAGCCTAACAAGGAGACGGGAGCATGGACCACGCGCGATACTAGCTTATTTGCTAATGTAAACATCGTCTATATTTAGTCGACCCTCCTGCCAGAGCGCAAACTTTCCAGAGGACATTGATGCATTCCGTCGCTTCATTAAGGGGATAGTCAGTGGCGCGGCGCAGTGTGTTGCCAGGTAAACAGAGTTTGGGGATGCGAAAAAAAGTCAGTGTTTTGCAATTTTTATCTAAAAAATAAATTGTATTGGCCAAAATAAATAAAACATCGCTCCATTATAAACATAGAGCTTCATTTTCTTCGTATTGTGACAGCAACATTGGTTGAATATCTGCCATGAGCATAGCAGCATTAGATGAGCAACTTTTTAAATTAAGGAAAAAGGTTATTATTAAATTTTAGGACATATTTGACAGATATTCAACAAATATTGATATCACCATGTGAATAAAATTAATTTATTTGTTTCTACTGGAGAATTATTTTATTTATTTTGATCAAGTAAATGTTTTCCATGTAAACTGCAAAAACACTTATCTATTCTCGCATCCCCGTCCATCTCACCTTAAACTGTGTGTGTGAAGGGTCTCATCACTGCGTATGTCTTATTACACCATAAGAGATGGAGTAGCCAGTGCGGTCCCCGTGTATGTAGACTTCTAGCCACTCAGTGGTATCAGAACGTTGGAGGCTGTCTACCCGTCATTCCTTCAATGAGTTGATTGTATGGTAGTAATTACGAAGATGTGGAGCCAGAGTATATTTTAAAACTAGCTCAAGCCTGGCTAAGCAAACCATGCTGACTATATAAACAGTTACTCTTTAGGGGGGGAAAAATCTGAGATTCCACCGGGAATTGAAGCTGGAACCTCTAGATGAGTATCCAGGGGCGCTGACCCCTAGACCAAGAGAAAGGTCGAAGAGAACACTCATTGGTCAAGTATACATGGAAATACACTCACCCGCAGTAATAGTGGTGGTCATTGACAACTAGTAAAAGTTATCAGATCAACTCTCATGTATCCATTGTAATGATATTGATTTATATCACTCTAAAATATATAAAAAGTCATGGATGAAGGTAGTTTTTCTTTAAAGTAACATATGTAGAGTATCCTTTTATGATTCATCCATGAAGAAACACGCACTTTTCAAAAATAATGGAAAAAGGATTACACCATTAAAATATATTTTTATACCATTTTTCCTGTTAAAGAAACAACTCCGCAGTATTTGGCAAAAGACGCCACTTCTCTCTACCAATAAGAAGCTAGCCTTCACAACACCTGTCACCAGGATTCTTTCTTTTAGTTAGTTTTTACACTGAAGACGAAGGGAGAAAGAGGCAAGGGGTATGTCATATATAAGCCGTTGTGCGTATGTTTAAGGCATCCGCATACTCACGCTCACACAAGCAACGCAGTCAGGGACTCACTGGCTCTCGCAGTCACAGTCTAACACAGAATACAATAACTTACGACCACAAGTGTGCATTGATATAAATCATTTAATTGGAGTATATATAAGTAATTAACAAATGTCATTTAAATAAACCATGTGTGAATCAACAGCCATCAATTGTTCTTTTTCTTACATTTATTAAATATACCGATTTAATTAGTGCTCGACCACGGAGCTATAAACAACCTAAATATCATCACAGCAATATTATACCAGGGAATTAATCCGTAGTGTAACACCATTTACCTAACCATGTAGATTTGTTGTTACTTTTGAGTCAAAACTTTCACAACAAACGATTTGTTTTTGAATATGTTTTCCTTTAAACCGTTTTTACATCTTCTGCTCGCTGTCAGTTAGCACCACTTCTATGGCGAATAGACTATACATGGCTTTTTTAAGATAAGTAAAGCAGAGCCTTTGTATGGTTGGTCAAATGAGGACCAAGCGCGTGAGAACATATTACAGGCACAGTTTTAATAAACTATGATTACTCTGGAAACACGCCACGACACTGGGTATAGTTGGTTGTATTGGGGGATGTGACGTATAGTGTGCTGGGGATGGAGAGGTTGGGGTACGAGTCCTGGTCAGATAAAAACTTCTATATTTTTGTTCCTAAATAGGATTTCAGTCTACCTCAACAAAAATGCTGATATGGCACCACTCTCGTATTATACATACCTGGTTGTTGAGATTAGGGTTCTAATTACAGCCGGGTCTATTGAAGGTGGTTTTGTAGCATTGGACGGCATACGTAAAACACAAAACTGGACTAAACTTACCCCGTTTGTATGCTGGCCGGGACCGCGTGGAAAAACAACACTAGATCTACCGGACACACCTTCTTGGAACCAGGAAAATAGATCACTGACCATCAAGAATGTGACGCGAATGCGCCGAATACCTTGAGTGGAAAAATCCTGCGCAGTGAAAATAACCCTCTCGAGAATGTTCCCGAACGTCAACGGACTTTCCCGAAGCTATGTTGGCATGCGCAAATATTTGTTCCCTATTGATCTAGATTATGACCCCCACCCTTCTTTTCCTGTCTTTCTCTCTTCTGAGTTGTATGTTATATATACTGGGGCTTGAGCCAACAGACAACACAATTGGGCCTGAATCATTTTAGGAATAGGAGAAGCTCCGGCTTTCATCATAATTTAATAAGGTAAGACCTAAATTCTATTTCGGCGACCTTAACTTCCTTTTGGTTATATTAAATGTTTCTAAAATCTCTTTCGGCCTCTTTTCAATAATTCTAAAAACATTAAGCATAAATAGGATAGTTAGGAAAAGTACCTTATTTTTCTTTCAATATCAATTCATTGCAAGGTAATGGCGTCTTATCGCTTGTCAAGTGTAATAATCGATTATAGTCTTGTGAGCATTATCGATTGTTTATTTAATGGGTCCCGAATGTCGTTTCTATTCTTACTTGTGGAAATATTTAAATCATGTTCACGGGAACTGTAAGAAATTTGAAACTAAACAAAATTGTTGTTTATTTGCAACGTGCCATTACTGATGGACGAGTATTTAAAATTTGAAGGTAAACAAAATTGTTGTTTATTTGCAACGTGCCATTACTGATGGACGAGTATTTATAATTTTGGGAATTGTATGATGTTAGTGTATGAGCACGAATTAGGGATAATTTCATATGTTGGATTCGAGCAGGTTGTGGGCTTATGTTCTGGCAGCTAATGTGAAAGACGCCCTGTTAATTGACTTGGAAATTAACTATGTGATTGTAAATTTTCTATGGTAATCTTGACTAAATTTGTAATAGCCTTTAGGACAGCTGAAGCCGCTTTGAACTTTATGACTTCCCAGTAATATCAACGCTAATGATAAATGATTGATATTTTTCCTTGACATGAACGTTGAAAATATCTTACTATAATGCTCAAAGTTTTGGTGACGTTCATGATAGTTTATGGAGTTCATATATATTATATGTTTATATATTTTCGCAATATTTAATGTTAATATTTAATAAATCTGATAAATATCTTATTGTGAGATATTTAATAAATACCAACATAACACGATTTCTGCTATATTTTTATGATTGTCCCACCATACCCTAGGTATTTAAACTTAAATTTATGTATTATTTTTATGGTTAACATAAAGAAGCAGAATGCATTCTTTAACTGACTCTTGAGGTAGACTGTCCTTATGGTAAACTCAGCAACAGGTGAGAGTTGCGAGCTTCGGTTTTCGAATGTTTGGGCCTAAAACATTCAAAGCATTGAACTCCAAGCACTCGCTCCTATTGTTTCCCCCTTTTTTATGTTAGATTTTGCTGTTGTTTGAACCTCCTTCCTTTTAGGATGGTTAAGTTTTTCCTAAATGGTTTTCCACTCTCTTGCCATGAAAATGTAGGTAGATAACCTCTGAAGTGCTTCTTTTCTCATCGCTACCTTATTAGAGTAATTATCACGCTTATAGCTTTAGCTGGTAGTAATATAAGGCGATAAAATAAATACGACTAGTTGGATAAATAACATTCCTCTACTCCAGCGGTTCTAAAACATTTTTTAGATTGTACCCCTTGGTCATGACTAAAAGTTAAATTTACCCCCAAAATAGGAACAATTCCAAATGACAGGTTTAAAAATATATGACCACATGGTAAATTATTGATCTATTTAATCATTCGGAAAAAAATATCTGTATTAAAAATATTTCAAATGTGACAAGATATTTAGAGAGAATCCTACTGTTATAGCCTTAAAATGGTCTCCTACTGAGAATCGTTATGATCAGAAAAAAAAATTACCGTAAAAGTCTGTAGAATTGTTTTTTATATTTTCTTCACAAATTCGTTAAAAAATAAATTAAAATTAAACCTAAACACAATATTTTCAAATAATTTTTTTTTAATTTTAATTTTTGAGCTGATATATTATGAATCCCAAAACTTTTTAAAAGAGAGTGGTATGGTTGCATAGCTTGGCGCCACTTTTTTTATGTCTGGTTGTCTAGTTGAAACTTTTAAGCGGAAGTCTGGTTCCAAAATTAGCCTAATGTAGTACTTATTTTTTAAATACACCATGGATAAAAAAAAACACTCTCACATATATATTTTTTTGAGTTAGGCATCATAAACTTGAGGGCACGGTCAGCGATATGAGGAAACTCGTTCAGTCTCTGCAAACAAAAGATGTTTTCTTGAGACTGGATTTAAAGGTCTCATCACAGGGCAATTCAATAATTTCTTGCTTTCCTTTCGTTGAAAATAAGTCTGGTGGACTGGGGTCTTCCACTGAAGAAAAATGATCTCGCATCCAGAGCTTGCTCTCTAAATTCTCAGGAAAATATTCGTCAAAGACTTCATTCGAACCCAGACAATGCTCTTTTATGTAATAGAAAACAGAACCAAACAGATCGAGCTCATTTTCTTCTACCAACTTTTCTAAGGACGTAAAGAATTACAGCTGTCCCGTCACAATTTCTTTTGCTGCAAATTGAAGTTTATTTTTTAAAGCCTTTATTTTGTCATGAACCTTGAAGGGTTTTGTGTGTTTACCCTACAAACCTTTATTCAGCTCATTCAGTCACTAAAATACGTCAGCCATGAGAGCTAGCTTGTACAGCCACTGCTCATTTGTAAATCTGTCACTAAACTCACACTTACTGTCAGAGAGGAAAAGTTGAACATCTTGTCTCATTTCATACAAAATAGCAAGATAATTTCCTTGCCCCAGTGTGGACAAGAAGATAATTATGCTCGCTGCCCATTTCTTCATATAAGATTGCAAATAATATGGATTTGCCTGCTTTTGATTTTATTAAATTAATAGTCTTTATTGCATCTGTCAATCATCAAATCACATCATTTGGAGATTTCCTGGCCACTAGAGCCTCCCTGTGAAGACTACAGTGGACAAATTTGTCTGTGGGGTGGCCTTCTTGATCTGGGAAACCACACCACTCTGCTTTCCAGTCATAGCTGGTGCACGTCAGTGCAAGTTCCAACGCACGTCTCCTAGTCCACACCAATTTGAGTTACAAAGCCATCAGTAGTGTCAAATATATCTTATTCCATTGTCTGACCTGGGAGCTCCTTGCAGAAGAAAAGTATTCTACCACAGTGGGGGTAGAATCAATATCTGTAACAAATGCTAGCAACTACGCTATATTTGTGCAATCTGTACTCTCGTCCAACTGTACGGGAAATTATTTTGTGGACTTCAGTTTATTGGTGAGTCTTTCCTCCAACTCATTAGCCATACTTGAGATCCTGTGATACACAGAATCATTGGACAAAGGGCGAACATACAGCTGGTTGCTTATTTTTCACCAATAGCACTTGACACCATGTCTCTGGCACCAGGCAGTAAATATGGCTCGCCATCAGTGTGGGGCTTTCCTGCAGTTCCTATTATTAAACTGATTTTGAATGACGCTTCAAGTCCTTTCACATTCAGAGATGAAAAAGAGACAATTTTTTGTTTACCAGATTTTCCTCAGATTTCTTATGCTTAAAAAAGTCAAGTGGCTTACTTTTCAGGTTATAATGTTTCGTATTATTAAAATAAAATAAAGATGGCTTCATTTAACTGTTGGAAAGGTTACCATTACAAATAACACATAGAGGTGTAGGATTTGACTCACTTTCTGCATAAGAAAATCCTAAAGACAAGTATTCAGGATTATACTTTCTTAACTTAAGCTAAGATTTCTTCTGATGAGTAGGCCTAAGCAAAGAAGATTCAACTTCCGTTGGCTCATCATCTTTACAACCATTATCTTCACCAGAGGTAGCCTCACTTTCCGATTCGAGTCTTCCCCTTTTAACAGGCTGAATAGGTTTAATTCCATCTTCAACTATACGAGAAAAGGTTAGAAAAAATGATAGGCCTACTTCCGTTTCTGAAAAAACAAACAAAAAACAGAAAAAATCAAAACATATTCTAATTAAACAATCGAAACTCTATTTTCTACACGTCTAACTGCCAAGTGGTGACTATTCATGAAAGATGTTCAAATTACTTTAAAAAAAGAAAGATAACAACTGTTAATGTAGAAGGTGTCAAGCAGAGGGATGACAATTCTCAGAAATCGGTCTCCAGCTGAGAGCAAATAGGGGAAAAAGAGGAGTGGAAATAACCAGATAACGGTAACTGCCAACAATTAGGGTTTTTCATGAATCTTTTGTCATTTTGTCAAATTTCACTTGAGAGATTCTTGCGTACTCCCTGAATGGTGCCCGCGTACCCCTAGGGGTACGCTAGTAGTAAGGGGGCAGCTTGACTCAGTCGCTAATTATTCAAAATATCGCTAATTATTCATGACGACTATGATAGTGACGTTTTATTGAGTGTGGTCGGCCTTGCCATGTGACGTTTTATTGAGTAAGGTCAGCCCTGCCATGTGATGTCAGCCTGTTGGTCAGCCTGTTGTTCTGGACGTGTCGGTAGGTATGCTAGAGATATAATATTGTGACGTCATCCTGATTGTTGTATTGACTGTTGAGTGTGGTCAGCCGTGTGACGTCAGCCTGTGACTATGACGTTTCAAATAATATAAGTGTG
>CABFVZ010006955.1:0-13999 GCA_902151445.1 Timema monikensis | reverse complement strand
TTTTTTTTAAGTGTAACATGAATTGTCATTTCCCTGACTTTCTCTGACTTTCCAGACCATAGGAACCCTGTATTTCTACTATAGAAGACAGAAGAAAGGAAGATGTCACCTTTGTGCATTGGATTCTTCCCACATTTTTCCTCTTTCCATAGATGGGCTTTCTTCATCAAATTTACTCTTAGTAGTCTATTTTTCCTTTTTCTTTAGTTTTATCAATTTACTTTACTATAAAATTATTTAGCCATTGGGCCACCTCATTTTTAAACATAATCGCTTCATTATGAATTGACTACTTTAACCATTTGAATAAAAACTTACATGTGATATAATATATTTCTCTAAGGAAAACCTCTTTTCGCTTTAGGAGGTGATTGTATTATATTTGTAAGAAGGTACAGGAGAGGTGGATGGAAACATATAAAAGGAAACAAACACAATATGTCTGTTACAATGTAAAGAAGAACACAGTTCACACTTTACATTGCTGCCATCAGAAAAAGGGGTAATGGTTGCCTCTTGAAGAAAATCGATAGTCACCACACAATCCCCCGACCTAGGTTTCATTCTATCGGAACTCATTAGGGAGGAGTATGAAATGTGCCACGCAACTTCCTAAAAGAGGAAACCAAAAACACACAAAAGGGAGAGAATAGAAAATTGTAAAGAATGATAGGAACATGAAAAAGGTATAACATAAAAGACAAACACGAGAAAAGGACAATGAATGTGAATATATAATATATCTCTATAGGTAAATATAATAATGGAAAAATAATAATAAAATAGAATAATGGAAATTGATAAAAATAAAGAAAAAGGAAAAATAAACTATAAAAGTGTAAATTTAATGGAAAAAAGCCCACCTAGGGAAATTGGGAAGAATCCAATGCACCTTTCTTCTTTCTCGTATAGTAAAAGGAGTCACACATATAATTAAACACATATAGAGTAATATTTTGGCATTGTTGCCTTTAACAAACAAAAAGAGAGAAGAGGGGATACATTACATTACTTTATTTTGGATTCAAAAGTGTGGTATGTGTGAATTTTTATTAAAATGGCATATGTGTGTGGAAAACCAACGGCATCCACAGGTTGTGGTGATTGGTGTGTGTGACTATTTAAATCCCAAGTTTGTTCACCTGCCAGATAGCGAGAGAAAAGTATGGGCAACATTAGGGGACAACTTTAATTGATAAATTATTGTTCCAAAATCTAACTAGGCAGATTGATGAACCGCTAGTGGAATTAGCGACGAGTTTAAGAACCCTCGCAACTTGCGCATACCTGACTGTAAATAGCGAGGCTAGGAACGAACTATCACAGGACAGGTTCTTGGCAGCTATCAGGAGTGATATAAGAATTTGTGTGCGGCAAGGGCGGCCTAAGACACTGCCGTGAGTTTGGCTCTTGAGTTGGAAGCTATAGGTCAAGTGGAGGCAGCCGATTGTGTGTCTCAAGTATTCGCAGATGATGAGTTACTGACTGATAAATACAAGTGATGTGTGTAATTAAATTCAAGATCAGCACAACACAGAACAAATGATGGACATAATGTGGTAGACAATGGATGCCATCAACAATGTTTGTGAATCAATGAAAAGGGTTGCAGATTTTGTTCAGACAATGAAGCAATGTCAACACAGATGAGAAATAAAGTGCTACCAATGAAATGAATCGAGATATATTCTGGCTAAGTGTAATAAGGACAAGAAACAATGTATGTGCCGAAGCCACAGAGACAATAAATTCTGATTCAAAACAGTACTGCGTTGTAGTAGGAAGTGTGGAACCAGACTTGACCATGTTCGTGGTGGGAAAATTATGGGATGAGCCTATAGATTTACTGATAAACACTAGAGCTAATGTTTCCCCCATAGATGATGAGAACCAAATGGCAGACTTCAGCCAGAGAACAGGTCAGTAATAAATGCAAGGGGTGATAATATGACTGTGCTTGGTACAGTGAGTGTACCCGTTAGAATAGGAAGCTATTTTGTAACACAGGAAATGATTGCTGCAAAGGAACTGACTTCTTACGCAGAAACAGATGTGATGTTTTGCTTTCTAGAAGAATAATGTGTGTGGTTGAAGTTGAAGTATCACTAAATAAAACACTAGGGGAAGCACGTCCAGGGGTGTGCTGGGTGACTTTGAAAGAGACAATCGTGATACCGAGTGGACATAAGGTGGTGCTCCAAGCAGCAGTCAGTGAGTACATGGGGATAGGGGTATTAGAAACAGTCACCTTTCTGAGAAGCATGGAGTTATCGTGGTTCGCATTTTAGTATCTTCCAAAGATAAGGCTATTCCAGTGGGACAAATATCGGATCACTGATGCCTTGCGTCATGACAGGGACGGTAGGGACTGGAGATAAAACTACCCGGGGCAAGAAGACATCTAGTTTATTTGATTTAGACTCGGCCAAGATATCATCTACACCAACGTTCCATAGCAGAGGCTATGTTGAATAATTTTCCAGATGTGTGTTCCTGGGGAACTAATGACCTTGTTTGTACTAATCTAGTTTATCCCTAAATTGATACGGGTGGAAGTACACCTNCATTCCACCGTAGGGAGGAAATGAGAAGTGTTGTGAAAGAGATGAGTAATAATGATGTCATTCAACCCTCAACCTCCCCATGGAGCTCACCGTTGTTATGGTGAAGAAGAAAGATGGTGGAACTAGGTTTTTAAAAATTTATTATTAAGTACATCAAGTAGAATCTCGAAAATGACAAGCCTACAAAACTTTCAAACTTGATCTCGAGCTTAAGCAACAAGCTCGAGATGGAAATACGAGTACTTGCAGAGCCCTGCAGAAGACATGATCATGCATGATTATACTAAGGAATAATAAATGAAATAAGAAACACTTCAAATTTCTAATTGTTTTTGATTCTTACATTTTCTTATAGGGTAAATTAAGTTACTGAAGCATATTTTGGGGGAATATTAGCTTATTAAAACGTGAATTTTATTAAATTTTTATCAAGACAGTGTAGAAACACTCTACACTAATGTAAAGTGATAGTTAAGGAAGCCAACCTGAAAGTATAGTTAGGTTAGGCTTAGATATAAACACACTTCTCTATTTTCTTTCTACACTTTTAGGCTTCCCGCTTCTTCAAACATCCACAGTTACACATTGTTTTGGATTTTCGGAAATATTTATTTTTCATATGAATTAATGAATTAATGAAAAAGTAGAATTCCCTAAAGTTTAATCTAGTGTGCAACTGTGGAAATTTGAAGAAGTGGAAAGTGTAAAAGTTTAAGAAGACGTGAAGAGAGAAGTGTGTTTGTTCTTATCTAGACCTAACCTAACTATCCTTTCATGTTGGCTTCCTTCACTATCACTTACTTTACATCACTGTACAGTGTTTCTACACTGTCTTGTCATACATTGCCATCATGCGATTATCCATTTTATTAACTTTTTTATAATTATTAGTGTAATTTTAATTATTTTTTATTAGATATTTATTTGAGTATTGTTCTTATTCTTAAATTGTGTTTTATAAGTGTTATTTCTGATTTAAAAACTGATGTCTCCGTTATTTAACTTTTTTTTCAAAAGTATTTACTCTTTATAAAAATGAGTGTCATTCATATTTTAAGAACATGTGTTTGACTGTACTTTTTAACATTCTAAAATTATGAATATACTCAAACTCGACTCAAACGCTTTTATAAATACTCGACTCGAATGAAAAAACCCATGCTCGCAGACCCCTACTTTAAACAGCTGAAACAATGTCTCAGATTTGCTCCAATTCTTGCCTAACCAAGGATGAACACTGAGTTTATCTTGGATACAGACGCCAGTGATACAGGCATCGGAGCTGGATCCAAGAAAATACAAAGACATTTCGAAATAGAAGTAGATAATTTTCTGAGCAATACTTTATTTAAAATTTCCTAACTGGCCAATATTAATAGGTTATTCCACAATCTATTGGAAAAAAAGCAATAGTGGTAAAAATAATGTTTCAGTAGATGATCGTGGCAGTGTTTGTCATAGTGAGACTAAAAATAATATTAAAGACCCCGATGTTAATTTCGAACCTCATACAAACAAAGAACATTCTGACATCAATAAATAAGTGTTAATCTTGCACATGAAATAGAATCTTCACTAATCTGTACGATGACTCTTCCATGCAAGTAGAGTGTAAGTGGAGCAATTTGGGTGGGAGGGCTATGGAATATTAGCCGAGGGCCTGATTATATATATATCAAACAGGCACACATTTGAGTCTAAAAAATTCAAGACATTAATTAAATGTGTGTTTTAGCTGTCTATATATGTTTTTGGCACAACTAGTTTAACCTTTTTGAGAAAAATAGAGTATGTAACCAAAAACATGTTTTTCATGAGTATTTGTCTGAGATATAACATTCAATATAAAAACTAAACAATAATGAAACTATTTTAACTTATATTCAACTTGAGAAACATTTCATGTATTTGAATAATGAAAATCACACACACCTAATAAAGAATAATAGTAATTACCTTAATACAGAGTTTCTGTGAACCAGATATAGCTCATGCTCGAAGGAGCTGCCAGAGCGGGGAGTTGCCATCTAAGAAAAAAAGAAAGACAAGTATATAAAATGTTTTATTGAGTATTTTTCAAACTGTTAGAAGACTTTTTTAGAAATCTAATGAACACTCAAAAATGCTAATATATGTATGTTACATCAAGTTAGGTTTTTAAATAAACGAAAACAAACAAATGTATGTTTATTATCATCACCATCATAGTTATTATAATAAATTACTGTGGTGTTTTTGCGTTATAGATTGTGATCAACTAAACAAGTGTGTTGAATGGAGCAAACATCTCGATGGTATCAGTGAGTAAAATATGGTGAAGGAGATGGCTACAAAACGTAATGATTTACATACATGCATCATGCAATAACATTCTTAGATTATGAATGTCTGAATGAAAGCATATTATAAAGCTTAGTAAAACATAATTATGTATTACTTTAGATCATCATTTCAAGAACAATAATGAGCTATAAATGTGTATTCAAATAGGAATTGACTGCAAAAATATTTAAAAAAGGTTTAGTATGTATTTTGGCAGATGAGCTTTATTTATATATTTAATTTTATTAAAAGCTAATTTGAATCTGCTTAAACAAAGCAAAACCTGACCGCATACAACAGTACATTACTAAAAAAATGAACAGTTAAAAATGATTAACTCAAGTGGCCGAGGTTCAATTCCAACCTGCTGTACTTATTTTAAAATCAAACAAAATGCCACTCATTTGTTTCCGTGTCAATCCTTCCTTTTTCTTTGTCAGTGTTTTGCAGAAGAAAGTGAGCAATACACTTTGGAATCAGTTTAACAGTTATATAATAGTTTTTATAGTTTCTTTCATTTGAAGGACTCTTCATTTCCATGAATGGCATACGGAGAAGCTCCAATAATGAGGGAGTTTGCTGATAAAATAGGTCCTATTTTATTTTATTTTTTACCACAGTTTTCCTTTTCCCGCACAAATAGTTCTAAATCTAATCCCCTTTTGATAGTGAGGGTGTACAAGATTGATTCCATCAAAACACTTCAGCTGAGTGACATCTAGATGCTTTGTGAATTCTTTCAAGGCGAAGGTCATGCCACTTTGCAGAATGTTAGCTTCTCCTACACATGTACATTAAGATTCAGTCATTTCAAAATCACATTCCTTAACATCTGTAATATTTATAAATAATATTTCTTTTTAATCTAATATTTGCACCATCCTCAACAGGTATGTTTTCTATGCTTGGAATAACAATACAAAATAGTAGTAATGATATGTAAATGTTTATAGATGATAATGCTGGAAACACACATGGGTAATTTGAGATAGTGTTGCTCAACATTCTTATATGTGCAGTGATGTATTTAGCTTCTATTGTAAAGAAAGTTACTTTTGTGCAAGTGGAGGACAGGTTAATGCTAACCACTAAGAATATGGGAGTACCACTTTTTCAATTCGAGACGGTATCCAGGTCTCTAATAATGGGGTGAGTCTTAGAATCGGAGTTCCTTTCAAACCAATGCTGTTTGTTGATGGCTCAAGAGGACGATATTTTATGGGATGATAAAAATAATGACAGCTCAGAACAATCAGAATGATATTGATTTAGAAGGAAAAGATGAATAACATACCTACTGATAAATAATTACTATTGTTGTTAGTATATTAAATTCTGTGGTAAAAATATTTATTAGATCTAAAGATTTTTTATGGTGTTGATACTGAAAGATTAAAGTGTGTCTTGGAAATAAAAATATACTCCAACTTGTTGAGTGCCTTTTGAAATTCAAACAATTAAGATAACTCATACACATTTTAAATGTAATTGATAAAATAGTGATAGTTGCAATATATAGTGTATACGTAACCCTTTTGGTGTGTATTTAGTTTTTACTTCTTACCGTCATTAATGCCAATTATAAGTCAAAAATTAAAAATCCGAAAATGTGCATGATGATCGTGATTATGATCAAATAATGTGATTTTCAACTAGTAATGCATTTTAAATATGAAATTTAGCCCCATGTTGTCTATAAATCGCATAATAATATATATTTTATATGCCACATATTATTTATGTCCCATTTTACCCAAATGTAATGTTTATTATTATTAGCACCGCGTCTTACTACCCGTTCGGGTTATACGCACTTACGCTAATGTGTAATGGTAGGGTGATTGTGAGTCCTACAGTTTAACATGGAATCCGAACCACGGTGGAGACCTGGCATTCCTCACATTCACAAGATGTCTTGTCAGAGGTGAAGGAAGGGTAAATGTAATGTTATTCTGTTATCAGAACTATTCTTTATTTTACTAGCAAACCACAATAGTGTCAAACCAATCGCTAAATGAGGATATGACCGGCCTAATATTGGCCTTATGTAATAAAAAGAAAACATTTGAAAATTAGGTTACATCAACACAAACTTGAACAATTTTGTTCTACATTGGTTCTTTCCTCAGATCATATATTTGTGTTAGGCATGGTTTTAAAATAGGAATCAGGTAAAGAAAAAAAAAATATCAATTAGAAGAAATAAAATAAATTTTTAAACTCATTACATTATTGAATTTTTCAATTGCCATACAAACCAAATATTATATTTATTACACTTCACATGCCACGAATTCATAAATCATAAATTAAATGTTACTAACACAGAATAACCGGGTAAATATAACAAATACTAAACTAACAAATCTCTCGAAAATGTTTCCTGCCACATGAATATTGCACATGTGCCACAAGTAGTGAAATGCGGAAGTAAACAAGTGTTTTATTGTTATGATTTACAGCTGGTAATTGACAGTTCTCAAAACTAGCACCATATGTCAGAGGCGCACGGGCATGCTAGTATGAAAAAATCAGCGTTCTAACACTCTTGTGGCTATTTCTGACTGTCACAGCAAAGGTAGATAAAGTTTACATATCGTGGGGTAAAGTTAATTTCTGCAGTCAATGGCTATAATGCTGAGATCGGATATCCGATTAACACAGCAAATGAGTTAATTACTCTATGTCATTAAGAACTCAAAAGTTTATAGCTGCACTAACAAAAGTATGCCTGCCACCTATCCCTATAAAGAGCTAGTTCTATCCAGTCCACCTCATTACACCCTATCTCTTTCAGGTTAATTTTAATGTTATCCTTCCATCTGCGTCTAAGTCTTCCCAATGGTTTTTTCACAATGAGTCAATATCCAGAACATAGTTTTAGGTTATCCCATTCACACTAAATATTCTGTCCACTGTAATCTACAAGATTTGATTATCCTAACGATATCTTGTGATGAGTACAGGTTATATAACTCATCATTATGTAACCTTCTCCATTCCCCAATATCTTCATTTCTGTATTAATCAAATATCTTTCTAAGCACCTTGTTTTCAAACACTCTAAATTTATTTTCGTCATTTAAGGCAAGAGACCATGTTTAATACCCATATAGAGTGAACAATTGTTTTATATATTCTGAGTTAACATTCTTTGAAAGCAGGCTAGATGTCAAAAAATTACTGACAGAGTAATAGCATGCATTTCCAACATGGTATTATTTTCCTAATTTACTATCAAATATCGTTGTTGCTAGTTAAAACTGTTCTTAAATATTTAAACTCACTAGCTATGTCAAATTATGTTGATCAAAAGTAATCTCTAAATTATCATCTTAAATCTGTGTTCTCAGTGTGATATTTGTATTCATTTCAACATTCATTTCTAAGCCTATTTCCTTTCTAGATTCTAGTTAAATGTAGGTCTATGCATTTCTTGCCACTATCTATCACCCAACAAAGCTAAATCATCTGTGTTCCCAAATATCTGTATTGTACTGTTTAATGTCAAACTTCCCTACTCTCTTGTGTTACCCTGATAGCAAACTCTAAGGCTATATTAAAGAGTTTCAATCCATTATGTATTTAAAAAGTATTTGATAAATGGCATCCAACCTGTACTCTTCCATGAATATCTGTCAAACACATCTTAATTAGAATAACAAGTTTATAGGGTATTCCAAATTTAACTAAAACTTCATGTAACTTGTTTCTTTAAAAAAAATCTATGTATAATTGGTGTGTGACCTAGCTTTAGATATTTATGGTATTTGTTTTGATTGAGATATTTTCCAGTGTGTTTAAAACAGCATACATGCTATGTAAGTTACCACAAAGTGTTGAAGGGTAGGATGTACAGGATAAGAGCAAGGATGACTAATGATGCAGTACTCCATCTCAGGATAGCATTCAAACGCTGCTTCTAGAAAGTCCATGGACAGTCTGCAAACACATTACCAAGCAACATGTATGTTTCCACAATGGAAAATATTGTATTCATTCACTTGTTTGTTAGTGTGTGCTTTTATTAACAATGTTTGTGGCTGGCCAAACTTAATAACAAATGTGTGAAGCAGAAACTGGAATGTACCGTTGCTTACCATTTTACTTGTATTTATTTACTAGATTATTCAAATGTATTAGATTTAACAACAGTTTCTAGCTCCTTGTATACATATTTATAGTTTAAGACCTTCCTATATTATAGTAAGTAAATGAGGATTTTCATCACTTAAAATTGTGAGTTTCAACATGTCAATTTGGAAGTCAGAACATATTTTTATAAAAATAATAGACCAAAGTGATTTAAAAAGACTAGAGTTGGGACGCTTGAATCCTTGTTTCCTTGAAGCCCTCTAATCCTATGGTATTCGAAAGATTCAAAATTCGTAAAAATCTCCAAAAAGTTTCACAAACAAATTAGAAAGATCTTGACGAGCAAATTGTTAAAAGTAATTATAAAGACTTGTGTAGTTGGAAGAATAACAAAATCACTAAAAAGGACAGATCTTGTGTTAATATTATTAAGAAACTAAAAATTTTTCTCTTTGTTGTTTATGAAGTAATAGATACAATAAAAAAACATCACTTTTCAGTGTCACCGAGACTTTAACAACTTTTTAAAAATATGTTCACTTCCACTAAAATTGTATAGAGATTAGAAACCTGAATGTAAGTTATGGGAGACAGACTTACTTCAGGGTGTGGTGAGCCTGTCTACGCAATCACTTGCTATGGGTTTCAATGGCGCCTCAGTAAGATGAAGATAGAAGAGAAGGGAGGGGAGGGGAGGGGTGTTGTTTGAAGTAATCTATGTTATCTGTGAGATCATTTACTCAGTATTTTCCTTTCAGCGTTCACCTACAAGTATGTTTGCTTACTAAATTTAAATAAAATGTCTGCATTTCTTGGCAACAAAGTGTACTGTTTACCCTGATAGCAAATCTAAGGCTAGATTAAAGAGTTTCAATCCATTATGTATTTAAAAAGAACCTCATACCCTTCAACACATATCAGTCAAACATATCTCAAGTAAAATAACGAGTTATTTTGGGTATACCATATTTAACTAAGGTTTCATATAATTTGTTTCTTTTAAATTAAACATAGGCCTTTTTTAAAGCTCATTTTATCTATTTGACTAAAATGTAAACTTGTGTATCCCCACTATTTTTCTAATCTTAGCCTCTGTATGATGATTAGAAATATGTTCCTTGGTGGTGTTGGCTTACCTGTCATCTTGATCCGGACCCATCATAAACAACTCCACAAGGAATGCGTTGGGGAGACCGTGGTAGCTGGGGAGAATCTTCATGTCTGTCTTAGTCTTTATTTCTGGGGGAGCTAGAAAACAAAACATAATATGAATGATTTATGTTGATACATCAGTTTTGAGAAAATGTAATGTCTAGAGCAGGTTTTGGACAAAGCCACAGTACAGGCTGATGTAAAGAAACAATATAAGTTTAAGTCAAAACAGAGCAAGGACACTAAATACTTATTAATCTTCTACCAAGTGCTGGTTTACTTTAAGAAGATATTGTACCTTCTCCAAAATGTGGCAAAGTACACCGTGGAAACTTATAAGGAAACCATGGTCAGAGAACAATTTAAACCATTATTTAGTGTTTGTGTTTTGTTTATTTCATTATGTACACATAAACTATGTTTAAAATAAATTGTGATTCAGAAGAAACCAATTTTTTTAAAAACTTAGTACCTTCAAAATAAGCTAATAAAGTCTTTTCCATCAACATGTTCCATTGTTGCATCTGAAATTACAGAATAGATCTTATTTTAAGATTATTATTTTGAATTGTATTGCACTTCCGCCTGAAGGAAAGATTCAAAGCTATGTTCTAGTGTAAACAAGAGAGTAATATAAACATATAAACACTGAAAGGGAGAGAAGGGGGTGTTGTGGAATGTGTCCGGCCAGGTCGGTTGGTCTCGTTTGGACCTAAGTTTTTGGAACTAAGAGGAAAAAGAAATAAGAAATAGGTCCTAAACACAATTTACGCTAGTAATGTATTTTCTTAGTTTTGAGGAGGCCACCATGAATTTTTTGGGAGTTGACAGAAAAATAAGTAATAAAGCAAAACTTTGTTTATTTACTCCAAATGAGAAAAGAAAAGGAACAGAATGAAAAGAATATTGGAATCAAAGATCGCCTACAATGATAACTCTGGCCAATTTTTTTTTCCATACCTTCTGGACATAAGTGGCTGATTCTAAAGGAAATTGATAAGCTGATTCCAAAAATGTTAATTTTTCTGTGTCGCATCTACATCAAATATGTACTCAAATTTAGAATTTTAAAAAACTAGCAATTTTTAGTAACATAGGCTTACAATAATTAATACATATATGTAATGTTCATTGATTGGACCTTAACTTGAATACCTTAAACAGTGCTGTGATATCTGTAATCCATGACATGGTAAAACATATGTTGATGATCATTGTGTTTGGGAGCAGTGAACTAGGAAGTTGTGTTTAAATGTAATGATTTATTGATATCATGTAAAGTAAATAGTATAGCAGACTATGCTAAGAGAACCTATAAAACCAAACTAATTTAGAAACTTTACATTGGCGACGAAGATGGGATTCAAGTAACTTTGTTAAAATCAATGTCGGACATGGCTGGTTATATGCTGCTGGAAGATAGTCACGAGCATCAACAAGGAAGACATACAGAAGACCACGATGGTTGGGGCGTCTGTGTCGCCTCAAAGCTAACCTCGGCAGATACTATAAGTATTGAGGGATGTAGTAATATTTAGTCATGCCTTGAGCTTTATTGTTCAATGTCATTATGACGTAAGTTTTGTATGTCAGTACTGCTGACTTGTTTCCCTACGCCCTTCAGGCATAGTTTATTTTGTTGAGCCTTGAGCTCTCTCTATTGTTCAATGTTCTTATGACATAGTTGTTTTATGTCAGTATTACTGATGTGTTTCCCTATGCCCATATGGCATAGTTTATAGCTTTGTACACTACCTTTCTAAGTCTATTAGGCTTAGTCGCAAATGTTTTGGGTCATGATTATACTCCTTAAGACTATTTGACCTTATTGCGGCTAGTTTAAAGTATAGAATTTAATAATGAAGGATACCAGGTTATCTTTTGCTATATTTCATGGCCTAATTAGGTTTGAAACTGACACTTATCTCTGATGTGTCCAACTGTGTACCGGCTTGCGGTGCACAACCTGTGAACCTGTGAAAGGGCTTCTTGTTCATAGTAGTGGCCAGTGGGGTTTTTGTCTAATGTGTACGGTCCTCTTGTGGAACCTTTAGCATTTGTAAAAATGATCATAATTTAGGTTAGTAATATTGTCCCGTTAGTAGGGTAACAGAATAAAGATACTATAGATTGCTCAGGCAGTATTAATTAGGAAGAGTCCTGCTGTAGTATCAGTAGCATCTAGTCTCCTGGTAGTTCACCTTGTACTGGTTGTAAAATAATTGTTTTGCTTCTAGGAGGTTATAACGTTATAATGCCTAACTGTCTAACTTTCAATGGAGTTTAATCAGGCTAATTAGCTCATGCTAATTATCTCCCTCATAGCTCCTTAAATTAGGACTATATTTTGTGAGGCTTAGTTCTTTATAATTTTTATTGACAGCATCAGCTGGAAGTCTCAGTCAGTTGACTGGAGTTTAAATAAAGTATAGTAAATTAGTAATTACATTTGATTACCACCACTTTAATCCCTTTTGATAAATTAGTATATCTCATGCTTTAACGAGTTACAAGCTTTCTTATTTACTCTGAAGCGTTTTTTTATGGCAACATAACACCTTAACTGCCAAAGGCTAGGAAAAATTATATATATTAAACACCTCTAGAAGCTATCTGAAGTGTTTATGTTAACACAACCCCATAATTTGTATTTGTACCTTAATTTTGATATTGTTTAAACCATAAATAAAGCCATATAATTTGTTTAATAACATTTCGGCCGAACCCCGACTAAAGCCTTGATTAAGCCTCTTGTCTGTCTTAAGTACAGCTCTCTTTCTTCTTCTTTTATTACCCTCATTCTTCCATTTTGTCTTAATACCTCATTCCCAACCCTTATGTCTGCTCCTTGATGTTTATGCTATGCCATGATAAAGTAGTGTAGCACTGACTTCTGCTCCCCGTCCCAACTGTATCTAGTGATCTTATGACTTTCTGTTCCTTCTAATACCAGCTGTTTGTCACTTTCATTTTATTTCTTGTATATTGATTCTGTGTATTTATTTATTGAAAATAATATTTGCATATATCTCTCAGTCCATTTCTTAATTTTTGTATTTCAACCATACATCTATGTATCAGGTATATTTTATATAATGATATATTGAATTGTGAAGTCCTCTCAATTACAAAAGTTGTTCAAAAACACATGTGTCTATCAAAATAATTGTGTATTTTTGACAGAGAGACTTATACCTCACATGGTATAATGACACACTTGTTGATCCAACAGATGTGCAATGCACATTTGCACAAACACAACTCTGTTACACGACCCTCACTCGCACAACTCTGATCCACGTACACAACGTTGCCATTCCACACAATGACTGTCCTGTCTTTCCCACACACCAACCAGTCTCGCCAACCTCATGCAATAAGTTTCATAAGTGTCTATCAGACTTAATACAGTGATTATTTTATGTTACCCCTCACAACACCTTCAAATTTTGGATACAAACTCCATCAACCAAAACTCACTGCAAAGATTAAACTACTACTAATTACTAAATTATATTGGCTTCAATGAACACAATATTACAATTCTTTGTTCCCCAGCTCTTTACTGTAACCAGATCCTTCCCTTAAATCTCACCCCAACTCTATGTATTGTGTTGGTTGTTATATAAATTGCACACATTTTATTACAAAACAGATTCAGTTTGGGTTGTTTCAATAACGTTAAAATAATTAAAAATTATAGTACTATACACTGCCGACTGTGCTAGAGTGTTGAAATCCCCTTCAATGAATTCGCTAGGAACACTGTACTAATTGCCATACCAACAAAGGCAAGGTATAATGTGAGTATAACGCCTACCTAGAACTATGGGTGGACAGGATCTCAAATCTATCCATACCCTAAG
>CABFVZ010006954.1:0-14015 GCA_902151445.1 Timema monikensis | reverse complement strand
ATGAGCATGGCCGCTGACGTCTTGTAGAATTGGGTAAGTTTACACTTTCCAATATTGTAACATTAGCTAGCGGCTAATGTTACACTATGAATGTTTAAAATTAATTAATTGATGATTATCAATAATAAATACTAAGAAAATGTTATTATTTTTAAAATCCCTAGAATATACTGTTAGGAAATTTCTGGAGATTCAAAGACAGGGAAGAGCTAGCAATATTCTCGTGATAACTTTGCCGGAATGAGACTGGTGGACTGGTAAATGTTATGCTTTATTTCTTACACATATGAGTTAATATAACATTATAAAAAAACTGCTTGATTGTATAATATAAATATATTTATATAATAATGAGTAGAAAGGATAAGCCAGTATATTATTGTAAACAGTTTCACTGTTTTTATAGCGTTTATAAATTAACTAAATTGGGTTTAAGGTAAGGTGGCAAGTTTACACACACACACAAAAGCATTTAAATTATTATGATAAGCCAAACTAATAGTCACATGTATTCATTTCTTAATAAATTTCATTCGGCGCCCTCTAGCGAATAAAATTAGTAGTTATGACTTTTTCAATATCTTGTGATTGCACCGACATATCCATATTTAATTAATGGTATTATTACTACTCATACAATAATTAAATACGTTAATGAGGTAGTAATAATGAAAGTATTTATGAGGGGTAAGTGTACCTGCATTTGTGTGGATATAGAGTTGGAAATATCCTTAGTTTAATAGGGCGGTGTTCGAACTCTAACCTCCTCAACCAACCTTACCAGACGAGCTACGCTAAGTTACTTGTACAACATACAAGACCTAAATAATATTGTTTATTGTAATTTTTAAAAATACTTTGTTGTTTCTGTTGTATGCTATAAATGTCTTAAATTAAGTGTATTAATCGCCTGATGTCTGTCAATAAAATAATTAGTAAGAGAATGTGGTTATTATTATTATTATTATTATTTTTAAAAAAACATAGAATATGTTGTTTGGAAATCCTTGGATAGTCAAAGACTGGCAGGAGATTGAAATATACATGTGTCAACATTGCTGGAATGAAATATTAAATAGCTCAGAGTAGTAAACTTTAAGCTTTACTGATTACACATGTGTAGTTAATATAGCTTTAGTAAAAAATATTTGTTTAGGCTGTAGGATATGAGTAGAAATTAGGAACAAGTAAACTATTAATATTATCATTTCCACCAGTTTCACGACTTAAATATTGGTTTATAATTTTAACTATTATGGGTTTAAGGTAATTGTATTTATAGGATAGGGGAGTGGGAGTGAAGGTGTTTGGGTTTAGACGTTAAAACATAAACATAACAGTTTAAGAATATGTATTTACAATCATAATCTACACAATTAACAAGATCTTCGTGTGTATGTTAATTCAACGTCACTCTGCGAGAACTTAAATTTATTCATCAGTAATATTGAATACAATTATGAGGATCTTGAATTTATTTTAAATGTCATACAGAACAATCATAGCAGCTATATTTTGATCAAATAATATATATCTTTTACATATGTTCCTAAGTTAAATACCTAGGGAAAAATCATTACTCTATGGTTTTAATAATTTCCGTCAGTCTCAATACTGCCACATATCCCCTGAGATGAATTTTTTTAATTATAAAATTTTAATGTAATTATTTTAATCCTGAATGTATACTCCCCCTGCTCTGGAAGGTAGCAAGCAGTCTTAGTTTAACAGATCACAGTCTGGTCCTATCCTCAAGATGAGCCAATGAGCCATAGTGGAATCTATCAAAGTACGCTTGCAGTCTTTCACGATATTGATACTTTTCATCTCCATTTTTACCGGAAACTTTATTTTAGTAACAACTCATCTCTTAAATAATACGGGATTTCTAATCGTCTCAGGGCTCTGCCGAGTGACACCCTTAAATCGAGTCGTCCGGGGTCTGAATTCCGCTATAGAACTTCTAAACAGGATAAACCAAAATTATATTTTATTATTTTATTTATTTCTTACCAAATTTCTACAAATGAAATGTTATTACTTATTAGCCATACATCTATTCAGTTTTTTTTTTTATAACCGCGTTTTACTACCTGTTCAGTTTATACGCATATATGATCATTACTCTAATGGAGTAGAGATAAGGAAGGAAGTATTTTAGAGGTAATATACCCGTATTTTAGTGGAAAGAGTTTGGGAAATCTTTTAAGGTAAAACCTCACACAGGAGATTCGACCGGGATTTGAATTCCAATCTCCTCGTCCTAAGCAGACTAGTCTAGCACGAGAATGACACCTTAGACCATTCTACCACCGAAGTGGGTCTTTCCGTCATAAAAATAAACATTCAACTAATGTAGCCTTACGTTCGCATAGTTATTGAATGTTCATGCTCTAAAAGTGTCGAACGAACGAGGCCCCGTCAATACTAGAACAGAACAACGAACACGAACATGTTCGCGATTAGTGTGGACGGTTTTACGAACAGAACATTGTAAAAGAACGTGTTGGTTGTTTTGTTCGAAACTTATCCAACAGTTATCGGTTTTCGCCCGTCACATCAAAGGATATTCATGTTTGGTCCTGTTCTAATTCAGATGCCTTCACGAACATTCCCCCGAACATACAGTCACTGACCGGACAGCAGTGGAGTCTCACGTGTCTTTTGATTTTTGTAAGTAAGGCTACATATAATTTTTGGCGAGTGTATTTCTTAGTGTGTGTGTGTTGAGATAATAATAATATCATATTTTTTCTAGTATTTTTTCATATTACTTCATGTTTTGGCTAGTTTGTATTTAGTCATGACCAATGGTATTTATCTTTATACCAGTTGAAAATGTAATAATACTAATATTGTTTTCATTATTTATAATAAACAAAACAAAACTGTAAAAAAGTTTTACATTATAATAAGATGAAATAATAAACTATGCTTAAAAATAAAATATAATGTATTCGACTTAAACTAAATGTAGTCTTTAAGGGCTTCGTTGAGTGCTAGCCGCACTTCAGGAAAGAGAGTGCTGATGGTTTGTTTGGAAAACTTAAAACAATATTCTAAGTCAACAAAATATTTTCTACTTGCGAAAAAACCAAGCGTCAGAGCTAATCTTTCTTGAATTGAAATGGCATTTCTAAATGGTGTGTCTTTTTCCTAAATTCTTGGTCCAATTTAATTTATTAAGATTTCAAAATCAGATGGGTTAGTTCGAGTAAGTTTGTATATCTTGGTGTAATCATGTCATCCAACATCGGCGGAATTTTTGTTCTTTTTTGGTTTGGTTATAATGAATAAATATATATTCTGCCACTACTGCTTTCAGACACTTGTTCATCACACCATTGATATCGAAGCACAAATGAGCTAGATGGAAATAATTATGTAGTAACCAACTATGAAAATACATTGCGAACATATTCGCGAACATGTTCTGTTCAAGTCTGGGCACTCGGCCACAGTGAACAGAACAACGAACATGTTCGAGGAAATGTTCGTGTTCGTTATTCTGTTCTAGTCTGGACGTGGCATCTGTATGCTTAGTGTTATATATCTTTATTATTTTCCCTTAATTTACCTGTGTATAGCTACAGTAAGAATGCAGTGGAAATAATATTTTATAATAAAACTTTTTTCTTACCTCTTATTAAAGTGGTAAAAATAAGCCATACCTATCTCCTTTCCGCACCTAGTTCCTACCTACCCAGTTCAATTCATATATTAGGGTTAAGAGATAGATTAGGTATGGTCTATCTTTGCGGCTCTTAGTAGGTAACCGTCTAAGTCATCAGTATTTAATCATACTAATTGGGTAGGATGGATAAAGGTAATAATTTAAATGAAATGTGTCGCCATTTGTGTGAAGAGAGAACAATGTAGATAGAAAACCATTTATGGCAAAACCACCTTCATAATAGGTGGACAGTATTCGAACCTCGACCTCTCCGTAACCTCAAAACCAGACCTGTTTTCAAGTCCGGACACAAAAACCACTGGACGTCTTTTAGGTCCACCAACAGTTCGGTAGTTTCCCTGTAGTATGTTCAAAAAGGTCACGGCTCGCCACTGGCCACATGACGACAGGGAACAAACTTAAATTCGCCGTGACCTTGCCGGAAGTCAAACCCTGTCTTCTCGGATCAGTAATATAAGCAGAAGTTCTCACAGCTGACGCTCTAATACAGGGGTTAGCAAACTTTTATTAGTGTTGTGCCGATGACAAATTGCAAACTCACTCAGCGTGTCAACCAACCAAGGCCCTAACTCGTTTATATTTTTATACCGGGTATCTAAGTTAGTACAACTATTAAAACAAATTTAAGTTTAACTTCTATAATTTAAATGTGACAACATGATTCTAAATCGAATACATTAACTAACTGGGCCCACCTACTGTATTTAGTGTTACGAATAGATACAAAAGTTATAAATGTGTTTAGTAAAATTTAAGCTCCAAAACATTATTTTTAAATTTTGAGACAAAACAATTGAATCATTTAAACATAAAACACGTTGCTATTGAAATTATTACTCACACAAATGGTTTGAATAAAAAATAAATGTTTTATATGATTTTTATTCAAATCACTCAGCGTGCCATTGAAAATCATTCCACGTGCCACTCTTGGCATGCGTGCCATAGGTTGCTGACCCTGCTCTAATAAAGGCGTGCAGTGTTGACAACTCATGTTGCCCAGATACCACTAAAAGGGCTCAAAATAATATAAAAAAAATCCCTTTAGATTTGAACTACAATAAGAAAAAAAAAATGTTAAATTTTTTTTTAACATATGAAAATTAAATAAAAGATTAATCTTTTTTAAATTATTGAGATCAAGCACTGCTCAAAATAAAATGACCTGCCAATCCTTGAAGCATGATAAACAATTATGCAAATTAAAAATCCAAACACTTTAATCAATTAAAATGGGTAATCAATACTTGTTAGTTCAAAAAGTACTTTTAGATACAAATTGAAAAGAATGGCAGAGTTGATTAAAAAATAAATTTCCACAATTCTTACCTACCAAAGTAAAAAGCTAATTCTTGCGTGAAAAAACTGAGCTGGCAATACTACTAATGTGAGTTGACAAACTTTTATCAATGGCATTTACGCCAACAAGTCTCAACACACTGTGTTTGGTGAGTCACTGATCACACAGTCTGTCGTCTTGCTTCTCCCCGCCCTCCCTCTCCCAGGCCCTTCACAACCCCCTTCCATCCCCTCCCTCCAACTCTAGTATAAAGCGCACTCGACGCATCACTAACACGCACCTTCCATTCTTTCTCCTCTATTTGTCCACTTGAAGTGAACTGTATACGCGCTTCTTGATTCTTCTGGCGCCCCTACTGCGTACAAAAAGAGCGTAAGTGCCACTTTACCTTTCTTAAAGGAGTGAAGGTCAGTATTAGTTAAAGTTTCTCAGTAATAAAAAGTTTGTGGCCAAAATGTTTTTTTTAAATCAGTAAAGAATGTAATTTTAATTTTCTACACATAACCTCAACAATAATTCTTGAATATTTATTCTGGGCATCATGAAATTCAGCCACGGATTTTTCTCTTCATTTAAAATGTTTCTGGTCCAATTCTACCATGCTTATGACTAGTTTTAAGACCTGTTAAGATTACGAGAACTACAAAACTAAGCTAAACGTATCTACTGAGAGAATATTCTATATTTTATTTTGACTAAAGTTTTTTTTTCGCGTGAAAACTTGGTTAAATTAAACATGCCCATTATAAAAAATGTTTAAAGCATGGGATCTTATACTACACCAATAAGTCCATGATAAGAAATGAAAAACATCAACTGTACAGAATCTCCTTGAATAAACTTGAACTTTCACCCGGAGATGACAAACGCTTTATTTTAGATAATGGATGTGATGCTCTTGTATACGGTCACTACTAAATAAGACAAAAGTGTTCACCACTGGAGAACTAAAAAAAGAGTTCATCCTTTATGTTTTATACGTGAGTATATTGAAAAGGAAGTTAATGTATTCACTTTTGATAAATATGTTATTACTTAAAAGGTTCGAGTGTTTGTGAATATCATCGCCTGATTTCATCAGGTGAAACAGCATGGCTTTATCATAATTAAATAGTTTAGTCAAAATTAGTTATAGATGGGAGGTGACGTTACTCGCTTCCCTGCAGTGCCTCCTGGGAAACGTTTTAATAAACGGCTAAACGAGTAACACCCAATACGTAGTAATATTATAATAAAATGTCGGTGATTTATAAAAGTTTTATCAAATTAATGGTGTAACTATTTTAGAAACACCTGGCTTACCACCCGCCTTCCCCTCCCTAAATATTTTTTCCTGATTCGGCACTGATCAATGCTATTCCTATGAGATAAATTAACTCACTGACTATAGGAAGTGTCTATGTGGGAGAAAATGATCCAACTTCGTAGGTAGGAGGATCAATGCTAAAACTCGAAAATATGGTTAACCCCAGAAATAATATTTTCCGATCCGCCACTGATCAATGCTATTCTTATGGGAGAAAGTTACCCACCTTCTCTGTGAAGACGAACAATGTGAGAGAAAGTGACCAAACTCCTCAGTGAAGAGGATCAATGCTATTCTTATGGGAGAAAGTTACCCACCTTCCCTGTGAAGACGAACAATGTGAGAAAAAGTGACCAAACTCCTCAGTGAAGAGGATCAATGCTATTCTTATGGGAGAAAGTTACCCACCTTCTCTGTGAAGACGAACAATGTGAGAGAAAGTGACCAAACTCCTCAGTGAAGAGGATCAATGCTATTCTTATGGGAGAAAGTTACCCACCTTCCCTGTGAAGGCGAACAATGTGAGAGAAAGTGACCAAAATCCTCAGTGAAGAGGATCAATGCTATTCTTATGGGAGAAAGGGAGCCAGAACTGTCATTTCAGCCACTACTCATGTTTTCCTCATCTCTCTGAGCGTATACAAGTGCTCGCTGGTGGTGAGTTTAATCACAGTCGAGAATGTTTAAATGGTTCATCTACAGGTTGGAGAATATAAGCTGGATATAGATCTAGGACGGAGGGTCAACGTACAACATTGAGGGGTGAAAGAAAGGTTACTGCGAATCGTACAAAGGATCGCTACACTGGCTGGGAAGCCATAATCCGGATGTGTGGAGGCCCACCCAGTCATTGGAGGCCTGCTACGAAACCTGGCATGTGTACAAGATGAATAGCGGTGAGAGTCCCCAGATCCTTCCCATAAGGCGGAGGAACTGCTGGATGAAGATACATTGTCGCAAGTGTTAGACCAAGTCGAGCAACAACAATCCGATCATATGAAAAGTTTGTCGGAACTAGAAAAGGATCGGACATATAAAGTATGTCGTTTAGAAGGGGAAGAAAATAAATAAGAAGAGTATGTGGCAGAAAAACTCTACATCAATGTGTTCGATAACAGGGAGAGTTCTAATACCCGGTAAGAAACTTGGACAGGAAGTTATAAGCCATTTTAACGCTTCCCAACGTGGTCTAACCTATTTAGAAGGTGATAGCTTTCAAGTGGTAGTGTCCCGAGAACATAGTGGTGGTGGTGCTTATGTGTCACAAACATACCACAAATACTTTATGTTGCACGTAGGAGAGAGCGGGAGAAATCTGTATTACTTGCATATTTGTATGTATGATTATCATAAAATAAATGCATTTATAGACTCTAAATTATTTATTTAATAGGGTGTAAAACTTATATAACGATCATATTTTAAGTATTTGAATTTTACAGATGTATGCTAAGCGAACATCTCACAATGACTCGAGTCGAATAAGAGGGGTGAGTTACCATCAGCTTGGGGGATTTTTACATCACGAAGTCTGTTTGCGGGAGAGGGGGGCAAACACTGGGGAGGAGGCAAGAAATGGAGGGGAATCTCAAATCCCCTGATTAGTCTGGTAGTGTATATATGCTATGAATATTGGAGACTGTATGCTACACTACACTAAACTACACTGGATCACCTTCAGCAATCGCTCATTTCATACCATTACTACCTTAGTCACGGCCGGACGCCACTGGGATAACCGCCTAGGTTGTCTACTAGCCAGAGAATAACGCTGGCGCCGGGGGCGGCCCCAGATGGGGAATGGAAATGTATCCACCTCACTCCAAATCCCAAGAAAAGAAAATCCTTCCCAACAAGTTATTCTTTATCACCTTTGCCACCGCCGGACTCCACTGGGATAACCGCCTAGGTCAACCTTCTAGCCAGAGAATAACGCTGGCGCCACTGGCGGCCCCAGATGGGGAATGGATATGTAACCATCCGCGTCAAACCTATTCCCTACAGTCAAGTTAAACCTTTCGACCCTTCCCGGAATTCGACTCACTAAATCATCCACAAATCACCATCATACCTTAAACACACCTACCCACATCCCAAGAAAAGAAAATCCTCCCCAATTCCCGCGACCCAGCGCAATCACTCACCATCACACCTTAAACACACCTACCCACATCCCAAGAAAAGAAAATCCTCCCCAATTCCCGCGACCCAACGCAAACACTCACAACTCACCACATTCCTTAAACACACCTTCCCACATCCCAAGAAAAGAAAATCCTCCCAAATTCCCACGACCCAGCACAATCACTCGCAACTCACCATCATACCTTAAGCACACCTCCCCACATCCCAAGAAAAGAAAATCCTCCCCAATTCCCGAGACCCAGCGCAATCACTCACAACTCACCATCATACCTTAAACACACCTTCCCACATCCCAAGAAAAGAAAATCCTCCCTAATTCCCACGACCCAACACAATCACAAATTGCACCTCAAAGGGTAATTTACTAATACACGTGTAATTCTCTTACAGCCTCATTTCATCTGTTTCATTTCATAGGTATTAATTTCATTCACGAGGTTAAGAGTCACGACAGTGACTCGGTACTCAAACAACAAATCAGCCCTTTCATAGACAACCTGGCGTGGCATAACTGTCAAGTCAGATGTTCTATGTCGGGCAACAGCCGAACGGCACTGTATGCTAATGAGTGTCCTGGTGGTGAACTGGATGTAAAATGCGTATTTGAGGGGGTCCATTGTTGTATCGAGGTAGTTCATAGCCTTACCTGCTTAATAAGCTTTTTTCATGTCTTGTTTTCTAGATTCATTGAGATGCAAGGTTGAATCATGGACATGTCCACTAATTTGTTGTTTTTTCTATACTAGAAACTTTCCAATTCTTACTTTATTTATTGCAGGTATATTTCCTCTAAATTCTACCAAGTACCAACCTCACCCTTACTCAATTTAAACGCATACAAAGCAGTCAGGTAGGGTTAGGCAGATCCAATAAAAATTGTCAAAAGGTTCTAGGTTAAATTCCGAACGGTGGCAGAGGTATTTCACTGTGTATTTAGTTTGTTTACATTCTGAGTTTTGGTTACTTAGGTTTGCTATGTTGGTATAAACCATTATAAACTTGTACATCTATCAATTGAGATGATTGAAAATTGCATGTGGATCATGACCCGTTTAAGAGCGAAAACACAAATCAAGATTTGTTGGGAGACAATCACTTTAGTGCTCCGTGCTGCTAGAACACCCATTTGTACTAACGGGCCGGGCACCCTGAATATTTATTTGATACGATATTATAGCACATTATCACTAAGGGTTTAATCTAAGAGGAAGATTGGGGATTGAATCCTGGTTCCGTATACAATGGTTTATTTTCTAAATTGTTTCCCACACACCCTTCACGCAAATTCAAGTACATGCCCTCTAAATTCTACCTTCCTCTACCGAATTAGTGTAAATATGTGGATAAGCTGGATTGGTACCAAGGTGTGTGTGTGTGTGTGTCCACGGGTGAATAACAATGGTCAACTCATTGTTAACGCAATAATTGTAGGTTCTATCGTTGAAAACAAAGTTATGTTAGGTGGCCTGGCGGTCTAGGGGTAAGGGGTCAGACTTCTGTGCTGGCGGCCGGGGTTCAATCCTCGGTCCCGGCACAGATTTATCTGACTACCAAACCCTTCCTTCACCTCTGACAAGACATCTTGTGAATGTGGGGAATGCCAGGCCTCCACCGTGGTTCAGATTCCACGTTAAACTGTAGGTCCTCCATTTCATCTCACAATCACCGTACCGTTACACATTAGCGTAAGTGCGTATAACCCGAACGGGTAGTAAGACGCGGTGCTAATAATAATAATAAAGTTATGCTTCTTATTTTTATATCCCGTCTCACTACACTAATGTGTTACAGATAAGGTTTGTTGAATTTAGAAGAAGTGTGCCCTTATTTGTGGAGGGAGAAAGTGGAAATAAATTAAGAGAAAAACCACCTCAGTACACCCGACCATGATTCGAATCCCGATCTCCCGATTTTTAAAAACCATTACGGCCCGAGATATCAAATAGGTTGCCAAACCCTGCCTTCAACAATGTTACTACTCAAGAGGGTCGTAATTTTAATAATAATCATAAAAGGCTGTGATTGTGGTTAAAGCTCCAAAAACATTTATTTGCTGCATTATATTTAGAATAATAAAATAGTTGACTATTTTGATTCATTTTTAATTCTGTATCCAAAAAATAATTGATAAAAGCTGACAAATTGTAAACTATATAGATTCTCCAGTCAAGAGAAAATAAAATTATTTTTGTTTATGTTAAGGCCCTTGGCCCTGTTAAGTGCATGTCTCAAACTTATTTTGTGGGAGGGTGAAAGGTGTGGCGTGGCTTTACAACTGACCAAAGTATCCTTCCGCGCGAACAAAGAGAGATGGATCACGAGAACATTAGAGGGTGCTAGCTACCGGACAGGTATTGCGGAAAAATCGTACGTTGGGTAATATCAGTTTTCTCGAAAGCAAATGAAATGTTTATGTTAATATTTTCAACGCCCCGTCTAATATATTGTATTGATGTTTATTAATTGTTAAATTTTCTAATTTTTTGTTATGACGCCGGCAGCTTTCTATTTAAAAATGTCAATGTTATCAATATTCGACCACTGTTAAAATTATTGAGGAGGTGTGTATATAAACAGTATAACTTAATCAACATGTTTCTATTCTTGGACAAACCGTTTCCAAGAATAAAATTGCAAAACAATAAAAAAAATCTTGAAGATAACCGTTTGTTCCCATGGCTTCGCATTTCCAGGCCAAATGAAAAGGGCCAATAACCTTAAGTATTTGAATGAAAACTGAGTAGAAATTATTATCACTACGCCGTCGTTATGAAATTTGAATTCGTTAAAATGTTACGAGCTTAGTAGTAAAAACCCTTTTCTGATTTAATGTTAATATTTCTCGGTCTTATTTTAGTACTGAGCGTCCTACAGTCTGTATGGACTGGCCGCAGTTTAAATACAAGACGAGAAGGGTGAATTTGAATAAAATGCACATCCCTTTATTTGGAGATAAAAAGCAAAAAGAAGAGATGCAAAAGAACAAATGGAACAAAAAAAAACTGAATCTCGTTGTAACGTGCTGAGATTCGAACACCTACCCTACGTTTCAGACTCCCTCAAGCTAGTGCTGTCGGTCTTTACAGTGATGTGGCAGAAGGAAGGAAAAAATAAACTTCAATGAAAAAAAACATTTAATCACTGCTTCTTACTACCTGTTCAGGCTAGATGCATATGTACCTACTAAATACGCTAATGAGTTAGGGATGAGGAAGGTAGAATTTAGAGGAGGTGTACACTCATTTGCGTGGAGGTAAAGTAGATAACAACTTTGGGAAAACCACCCTCAGTACACCCAACTGGGACTCGAACCCCGATCTCACTGTCATCAGCCGTCTACTCTAAGATAAGAGTGACGCCTTAGACCATGCGGCCACCAGAGCATGTTTTCCTGTTGTTCTGAGTATTAAATACACCCTGGTGTACCAACCCTATCTTGAAATAACCACTGTCCCTTCTTCCTGTACACCCCCCTCCCCTCTTTACCAGCAAGGTTTGTAAAACAAAGCCAAGTTCAGCGCCCTCAAATGAAGAACACACGAACATTGCCGCTTGGACCGTTCTTCCTCCAAGCCCTTTATGTTTTTCCTACCTATGACTGTCCCATGGTTAAAATGAACTGGAATGTTTTAGGTAAACACTTCACCACAATTTGAAGAAGGTGGGAGTGGGACATTTTATATACTAAAAAAATATCACTTGAAATTCCATGCCCTTTTCATTCATTCTCTGACATTCCAACTTTAAGGCATTTATTTCTTTTTTTATTTCTTTTTTATTTTATATCAGACGTTTCACAGACCTAACTAAACCTTTGTATTAGTTAATATTTATTCAAAGCACGAACAATTCATATGTTCATTTATTTAACACGTTTATATTCTCTTGAGGACTGATTTTAGTTTTTCAATTGTATCAGAATTTTGAGGATTATTGAAAAAACACATACAAAAAATTATATAAGATTATTTTGTAAGTATTATTACTCGCAGTGATAATTGAGTGGTATCATAGATTTGATTTGGCTTGCACTTGGTTGTCATTGAATGGTGGCTTGGGTTTCGAATACCAGTGGAGGGGTTAACAATGCACTTCTTATTAAAATTAGCTAGCATTGCCTAAAACTTGTTAAAAATATAAACTACCACTATTTTATATATAAAATATTTATTTATGCAAAAATATATTTTGTAGACAGTCAATTTTTGTATAGAATATCTAAACCTGACGAGTAAATAAATTATTTTAAAGATCTGATTGTCAAAAAATGTATTAAAATATTGACAAAAAATATTAAATAAGTAAATGGTACTGAACAGCTTACAGACTTTCTCCCTCTTTTAACTTATAATAGGCATTTACTAAAAACTTGTAAGATTTGTGAAGCAAAATAATAGTTCTATATATTGTTGTAGAAAGACTACACTTCAGATCATAAATTAAATAATATACACTATTACTCTATGGCGTTATGAACTAGGAACACTGTTACAGAAAATTTGAGCAAAGAGAAACATGTCTGCCTACCAAAAAGCATATGAATCAAATTCATTTTCAAAGAGCTGAATTAAAAATGTATTTTGTATTTGATAATAAACCAAAATGTATTTCAAATAAAAGATTTTTATCTTGATTACAACGATGAGTTATTTCATATCTCAAATAGTTGCGTAGAAATGATGAAAATTGGAAAATTTCCCTCATGTAAAGTACCCTCAAAGTAATTTTAATGAGAAAATGAGAATTGCCATCTTTTTTTATAGTGATAAACAATGTATGGATATATATAATTTAATCAAAATCGTTAAAGCAAATTACAATAAAATCGATTTGTTTTCTTTTTATCCTTTAGTAAGCTACCAATAATAATTTTAGGGTTAGATATATAATTCCAAAAATACCTCAGGGAGATATTATGTAAACTCCAGATATTAAGTTTTAGCCCAATCGGCAACATAATTTCAGCTTTAGCCCAAGATGCGACAGATAAGCAGCATTGCGAAAACCACTTTTATGATTTCAGGGGGTTATGGAACGTTGACATTTATCAAAATATTGATTTACATTTTTAGGATGATCACAATACTTTCCCTCCGAGGTATCGGGAGAACATAAGAACATGTATTTTGAAAGATTGTTCGCACAAAATAAACTCACATGAATAGTTTTGGTGTAAAATCCCTCAAAGCTTGTAATACATTTTAAACAGTTTTTATTGTTATAAATTATTAAAAACAATAACTAAACGATCGGGATGTCAGTAATGCTTAGGCT
Organism: Timema monikensis; assembly: GCA_902151445.1. Classification (NCBI taxonomy): domain Eukaryota; kingdom Metazoa; phylum Arthropoda; class Insecta; order Phasmatodea; family Timematidae; genus Timema; species Timema monikensis. Next base: position 296 of record CABFVZ010006954.1, on the reverse strand, counting down.
ATATATAAGGTTTTATTTTAGATATAGAAGAAGCGACTACAACAACAATATCGTCATTTCGTAGCGTTTATCTACCTGTAGTGTTTACATAAATATAAACCAAAGGAGGCATTAGGCAAACTTTTCTTTAACGTTTTTTGAAATGAAGCTGGAATTCAATTGAATCCAAACTTTATGGACATGTATATCTCAGTCAGTATATGGTTTTATTTTTATTTGGTGACCTGGTGGTCTAGGGGTAAGGTGTCAGACTTCTATGCTGGCGGCCGGGGTTCAATCCTCGGTCCCGGCAAAGA
>CABFVZ010006953.1:0-14021 GCA_902151445.1 Timema monikensis | reverse complement strand
CTAACAAGATGAGGAACATGGATAAAACAGCCAACTTCTACTCTGAGCAATTTGGAGTAGTAAAGTCAGTAGTAGATATGTTCGTCCCTGAGTGTGCGATATCTGTATGTGAAGCTCACAATCCTCACTCATTGATCCAAGAGTGGCATGTTCAACTGCATACACCAGGAGCTATTGAGTACAAAAAATGGAAAAGGATGTAAGTGCCAAAAATTTAAAAAAAACTATTTTAATGAAAAGGGTTGTATAAGCTAAGCGTAATGAAACGAGAAAGGTTGTAATTACTTCTAGTTTCAAGAGTAGTTCGAAGATAGCAGCACTGTGCAAGCGCCAGTGGGGATGAGATGGGACGGGATGTAAGTGCCACCGCATGATGCATGTGCCTAAGCTACGCATTTGCACTAGTCGCGGTTAGTGATGGGCATAATCGAATGATTTTAAGAATCGAATAATCATTCGATTCTTTGAAAAGTAATCGAATGAATCGAAAGAATCATTCGAATGATTTTGAGAAGTAGTAAAGAGTCGGTAATAATCGAATGTTTACTACTTCTAAAAGTAGTTATTAGTCTCTCGTTTTGCTTTGTGCTACTATTCTCTTCACCCTGCTGTCGGATCTCCCAACACGCATTCCTTTGCGTTTGTAGCTTATCAAAACTTTAACTTTTCTATTACTGCATTTAGTTCCTTGTGCCAGTGTCAAAGACCGAAGTACAGCAACAACAAAATACTATACAGTGAATAAGTGAACGCATTTCTCAAATAAGCAGCTCACAATTAATATAAATACTTTTGCATACGATTAATAATTAACTCAAGAACATACGTTTCCCTTTGTGTTTAAAATAGTCGAAATAATTTACCCTTTAATATTTCCTAAACATAACAAAAATATATAAGATTACAATCGTAAAATTATTTCAGTGAATAAAATTATAATACGATCTGAATATTACAGCCAGACAATGTTTTATTAAATACATAAAAAGTATATACCTATCTACGTAATAAATTTAAGTCAACTTAAAAAAATTATCTCTCAAACTATTCATGCTATATCCGATTAGTTAGTTAGGAAGGTAAAATTTTTAAGAAATGAAAAAGAATAATCCACGTAGTAATGTAGCAAAATAATCGAATCATTTTGTAGTTTTCATTCGAATTATTTTTGGCTGTTATTCGTTTGTAAACTGTACAACCACTTAAACTTTGTATTAAATTAGCCTTAGAATCATTCGAAAGTGTAAGGTCGATTATTGTGTAGCAATGGGGAACTATTTATTGAAAATGAACCTAATAGAAATGAAGACCTGTATAGAGATAGCCTGGAAACATTCATAATCATAAGGTCGAGCAAGCTTCTCCTGTAAGTACGAGTGTAAAAACATAAGCAGTGAACAAAAACTGCTATTGTTTTTGGAGTTTTATAAAGTTGATGAAGAAAGCCAAGGAACATATTTATTGAATCATTTTCAAATGTTACCTATTGGTCACAGACGTCATGGGACGTACGAAAGTCCTGCATAAAGTAGGCGGACTTGTAATTTTGCTTATAACATCCCCGATGGTACAAGGAAAAATGTATAAGTGTGCAAAAAAACATTCAAATAAATTTTTTCTATACCTGAAAGGAAATGGATTGTTTTACAAACAAAAAAGAAATCAGGTTGCTTGGTTTTTGAGGACAAGAGGGAAACACCTGCATCAAATGCACACAAGTTTAAATTTACAGAAGATGGTCGAAATCTTGTAAGATATCATATAAACTCATTCCCCAACTACGAAAATCACTACAGCCGAAAGAAATCAAGTAATGAGTTTTTGTCACCTGATCTAAATAAACACCGAGTGTATGTAAATTTTAAAAAACAAAATCCTGCAATTGCAGTTACAGTTTTTACACAGAAGTTTTAAAACAAGATTTTCCAAACCTAAAATTTAAAGCTCTTGCAGTTGATACCTGTAAAAAGTGTGACTTTTTGAAGGCAAAGTTGCAATCTACGACCAGCGAAAAGGCAAAACAGGAAGTAAAAGTCCAGCAAGAGTTGCATCACCGAAAATGAGAAAAGGCTCATAAGTGTATGAAACAAGATATTAAACCTTAACAGCTTCCAACGGCTACTTGTACAACCTTATGCATGGACCTACAACAAGCTATGTTTGTTCCAATGCTTACACATAGCACTATGTTTTATTGTAGACAGCTATCTTGCTACAATCTAGGAATACATGTTGGAGACAATNCCAATGCTTACACATAGCACTATGTTTTATTGTAGACAGCTATCTTGCTACAATCTAGGAATACATGTTGGAGACAATGGCTCTGCATATATGTGTATGTGGCATGAAGGGATTGGAGGCCGTGACCCTAACGAAATAGCTTCTTGTTTGTTTAAAGTTGCTTCTACTGGAGGCCATTTTCCTCGTAAAAGGCTTGTGTTATGGTGCGATAATTGCGGAGCACAAAACAAACCCAGATGCTGTTAATGTACATTATTTATCTAGTCCACAAAGGATTTTATCGTTCAATTGATGTGAAATATCTTGTAAGTGGACACAGCTACATGAACTGTGACTGTGATTTTGGAGTGATTGAGAAAAAACGCAAAGCTGCGAAAGCGATAACTCCTAAAGATCTTGAAGCGTTAGTTGCAAGTGCAAAATTTATCTATGAACACTGATGACTTCATAGATTTTAAAGGCCTTGCTAAAGACTACCTAAATACAAAAGATCTGGCTATAAGTAAAATTTCTCACTTCCACATTTCCCACAAGAATCCTAGCACAGTGAAAGTGGCATCAGTTTTGGGTCTTTAAGGTGATGTTATGGTAGCTTGGAAAAAGTTTATGTTTTAAAGAAAAATGCTATTCTTGACAATGTACCGTATATTCATGACTTGCCAAAAATACACTTTAAATCCAAAATACCACGAGAAAAGAAGAATGATCTTTTGGGAATGATAGATTATATAGAGAAAGAAGAAGACTAAGGACTTCTACAGAGCCCTGTTAGAGAACAAAGATGAAGAGGCCTGCAACATGGAGGTGTAGGAAGAAGATGAGGAATAGGACTGCTAGGAGGAAAAAAATACACTACTGTAAGTTTATTTCGATTGCTAAATGCAGATAACTTTTTCATTTGATTTCTGGTATATATACGTGTTTTTAAAATAAAATTGTTTTACTCAAAAATGATTAACAGTATCAGAACAAATTTCGAAAGTGAATAAAAAGTCATAATATTATGTATATAGCTGATAAACCCAAAATAAATTTAGACATCTGATTCAGTTTTTGGTTTTCAGGTGGCTTATACTTACTGATGAAAGAAGAAGCGGAATAAACTGAAGACCAACAACTTTACTTCAAAAATTCATCCAAAATTTTATTTTATACCTTTTTTATATTAGCTAGCATTGAAAGATAAAGTTATTAAATCGTTCTCAAAACTACAATGGACTTACCATCTTTTGTTAATATAAACCCTTGACTTACATCCTTTTCAAAAACTTAGTAAGGCACTTACTTACTGCGTTTTCCCAGAAAACGAAAGGATGGCACTTACTTCTTTTTCCATATAGATTTTGTTCCCTTTATACATATTAATAAAAAACTGTTTGCATGTTTTGTAGAGGTATTTTGATATACACATATTTTTTTCATAAAGTGAATATAATCATCCAATATTTAAGACACATTTATTTGAATAGTGAAAATTTTAGTTTGTGGCACTTACATCCTTTTCCATTTTTTGTACACAATTTCGGTTGGCTTCCAGAGAGTATTAAAAGGTTGGAAATTTCTGGATTTCCACTACAAGAATCTATGGATATTAAAAAAAATACAATTTCAAATTTAAATGCTATGAAAGACAAAACTGGTGAAAGTGTTTCTACTAAATTTCAGGCTGTGCTAAAAAGAAACCCAGTATATTCTATAAACCCCTCCCCCCTATTTATGCATTCATATACTCATAAATAACAGACAGGTTGGTTACAAGATAGTTTTATTTTTATTCAACATGTAACACCGCCCTTAATTCACAACGAACTAAGGCTGGTGAAAAACAAAATCAAGAATATCAAAAGGGATATAATAATTGCAGAGGAGCCGATAGGATAATCACAAATTAAATAGGCCGTACTAAGGTCTATTCATTTTCTGTTTCCCTGAACTCACTCTTTCAACTATGTTGTAATGAGGATAATTATATGTACCTTGGTTACCAGCGAGAAGGATATAACATGAATATTTGATATAAAGAAATATTTCTGAAAATAACATTTTATTTATTGAAATTGAATAAAAAGAGATTAAATATTGAACAGTAATAAAAATTTGCATATATAAATATAAGTAAATATTACAACAAAAACAATAGTTGTGGGCAATTTACTACCAAAATCGGTAGGTTACTAATATTTCTTCCTTAATGGCAATACCAAACCTCTCAAGCCAAACAGGCTATAAGTTACTCATAAATCACTAATCACTAACTTTCTTATAAAGCTTTTCAAGCCAGACAGGGTATAAGTTACTAACATTCTTTCTAACCAGAATACTATAGCTCTCACGCCAGACAAGCTCTAAGTTACTCATAAGTCACTAACATTATAAAGCTTTCAAGCAAGACAGGGTATAAGTTACTAATAAGTTACTAACATTCTTTCTAAACAGAATACTATAGCTCTCACGACAGACAGGCTCTAAGTTACTCATAAGTCACTAACATTATAAAACTTTCAAGCCAGATAGGGTATAAGTTACTAACATTCTTTATAACAAACAATACTAAAACTCTCACGCCAGACAGGCTATAGGATACTAACGTTTTCAAAATTCTACGTCTTGTAAAAATTGACAAGTTGAATACCCTGCGAACCCAGATGGGGTTTTTACGCTACACAAAACTAGACTGAAGATAAATATTCTTGAAAATGTCGTATCTAAAAGGATTAAAGTAATACGTGATATCCCTACGAAGCTTATTTTTTATAGTTGTAAAGGTTTTAAATTTAAATATTAATTTACCAAACAGAATTTCAACATGCAACAGCCAAAAGGGAATTTCGTACCTTATAAAAGCATCCCGGACACCTATGTGTGTCCGAGGACCTGATCCTAACATCCATCTGGTCTACACCATTATACATATACATTACCATTATACAAAATTATTCTAGCTCAGAGAGGGGGAAGAGGGGTAAACAAAACATAGGCAAACACAAAACAATGCAGAGAGGGAGGGGATAAATAGACGACGGTACAATAACGTATCAGCTGGTAGATATTTCTAGACCAAATGTTTTAACACATCACCACCTTCTTGCGCGTGCGGGCCACAATTTTCCCAACATGCCCCGCGATAATGCTCAGTTCAGTCTTGCATGAGTTTCACTCGCTTAGTTGGTCAGTTAAATTCCTTGCGGAATTTTATTTTTGTGCGGGGAGTACATTAGTGAGTTGAAGCTGCTGAATGGGGCAACGGTGAGTTTACTCGTTTAAATTCTAATAGTGTCCAGCCTTGCTTTTATTTATTAACCGTTGTAGCTTTATGGTAATAAACGCTACAAACAAAATGACAAAAGGCTCTATGAGAGAGCGAGGCATGCCCAGAGTTAGGCGCTGTATCCATACACAATGGAACAAGAGTAAAAATAACAAAATAAAAAAGTGGGAGGCCTCCCTAAGTTCATAAATGGCCAAACAAAGACGTTAAACAATTAAGATTGAATTGACCTTCGGACAAATCTGGTATAGCTAACAATAATAATGAAAGATGGCGATGGTAAACCCTAAACTATGGTAATATCAAAAAGGATATTAGCTAATCACCATTGGCGACTCTAAATTTATCAGCGTAATAGACAAAATGTTCTAGATAAAAGAATATATTAACAGCTATCAATGGGCGTAATAGAATATACAACAAAAATATAAATATTCATTATAGTTAGGAAAACTAACGTTAAACATTTCAACAAGAGTTAAAAGAAATAAGCATGCCGACTCGCGACCCCTGATTTGACCAACAAACAATAGATCTCCGATGTTTAACAATAACAAATAACTTCCCATTAATTACACGAGGCATAATCTTAAAACATAAGATTTGACAAAATAACAATATAATGCAGCCCAATACAGTACAGGACCTAGAATGGCGGTGCTATAAAACGTAAACCCATCCGTGAAGCGGATAAAATAGTTTCCCTATCAGACAAATGTTTAGGTCCAATTGTGCAACAATATTACGCTTAGCCATAGTCCTTAAGAGAAATTCAGGAGACCCGGTATAGATAAATAATAATTCAATTTATAATTTAACATCCCAGACGGTAATTTTGAATGATTAATGCCTAACTGAATTTAGAAATAAACAAAGCTAAATCTATCCAAGACCAAAGTGCCTCACCAAGCGATCGTAGTGCAATGTGTGCTGTCACTACTGAGTCCAGCCATTATATACACACGCTTAGGGTCATGAGTTCTCAAAACGTGGGAAGCAAGGATGGGTAGAGGGGTAAGGGGAGTAGTACTGTCCTGGAACATGCTCACACAGTCTAAGCATAATTCAAACGCGCGCCGAACAATAGTTCCATTATCTTCCAATCACAGCTGTCAGCGCGTATCTAACCTGCGCATATCGACAGTCTATTATTTTCTTGGCCGAGGCACAAATAGAGGTGAGTAACGAACTATGATCGCTTAGGTCAGTCTGAAATAAGTCGTGCCGCGATGTTGTTGTTGCGTGGAGCCTTGTCGTGACGAGTCAACTGAGGCAGAAGCGGTAAGCCAAACCATCCTCTTCTTTACGTGTTGTAGCAAGGTTACAATTATTCATCGGATAGAGATACCATTGAGAACATTTATCCCGAGAAAATTCATCTGTTAAGATATGCCCCAGTGATATACTGTGACGTGGTAAAAACATTTTCAACCTTCAAGTATATTCTATCGGACAATCAGCAATCAATGACCAAAGAAAGAATTGAAATTCACACCAAAGTACAAGTAATTTATCAATGTATGTGCCAGAGTGTAAATAAGGTAAATGTTACGTGCTTAGTAAAATATTTGTTTTGCATAATGTTAGATTTTTTTGTGAATCTACATATTTCCTTGAATATTATTACATACTAGATAGCTGTTGCCCGCGGCTTTGCTCGCGTGGAAGTTGATTATATACAAATACGAAAATATACATATGTATTTACAGATTAATTTAAAATATTACGTTACGTTGATGACCATAACTTGACCTCAGATCAAAAATAATGTAAGTCCGATACAAACTTTCACCCCCTTTTTCATCCCTTATTAAATAAAATTTCCAAAATTCCTGAAACACGTATTTATTTGTTTTACGTCAATAACCGAAATACAAAATTTTGTTTATGTAACTTTCAAAATGACGGACTTTCATACATATTATCATACATATTATCATCCCCTATTTTGACCCCTTTGGGGTGGAATTTTCTAAAATCCTTTCTTAGTGGGTGCCTACATAACAAAATGAATATACAGTCCGAATTTCATGCTTGTAGCCTTGATAGTTTGCGCTCGGCGATGATGAATCAGTCAGTAAGTCCGATACAAACTTTCACCCCCTTTTTCATCCCTTATTAAATAAAATTTCCAAAATTCCTGAAACACGTATTTATTTGTTTTACGTCAATAACCGAAATACAAAATTTTGTTTATGTAACTTTCAAAATGACTGAATTTCATACATATTATCATACATATTATCATCCCCTATTTGGACCCCTTTGGGGTGGAATTTTCTAAAATGCTTTCTTAGTGGGTGCCTACATAACAAAATGAATATACAGTCCGAATTTCATGCTTGTAGCCTTGATAGTTTGCGCTCGGCGATGATGAATCAGTCAGGACATGTTATTTTATAAGTATAGATTTAGATAATATTTACATAATATACTATAATATACTACATTGTTTACGAAATCTTTGGCTACTTTGTTTTAGACATTTGTGCATTCAAAATATATTCTAGATTTCTTATTTTCATTGATCTAGTGTGTCTAGGATCTATTAGCTATGGCAATATACAATTTAAATAAAATCTAGTTAATTTTGATTCCATGTTGTTAGAATATAGTAATTCGCTCCTAAATACCCAGACTGTACATTGTTGCACCCTGATGATAATATTTTTAACTATTGTAAATCGAGATTGGGCTGAACTATTCCACATCCACCAAAACCTACACGTTCATAACCACCACAAGAAAAATAAATATAACCAATAAAAAACTAGTTCATAAAATAATTAATTATAGACGGCGGTATTACGGGAATTTTTTCAGGAAAATCCTCGTTTACACGTTTTTTAAGGCACTACAGCTTCTAAAACAGAATTTGTGTCAAGATCACAGAGCGTGACCCTGATAGAAAATTCAATTCTATATTCAACCATATAAGTGTGCATAAGCCTAGACACTAAAGATCTGATCAATTTGACAAAAGCTTGAGGAAGTACGGGATTTTTTTAAAGGAAAATCCTCCTTTACACGCTTTTTTAAGGTATTACATTGTTCAAACCTGAATTTGTGTCAAAAGCACAGAGTGGATGCCTCATAGGAAATTCAATTCTCTATCCAACCATATAAGTGTGCATAGACCTAGACCCTACAGATCTGAGCAATTTGACCAAAGCTTGAGGAAGTACGGGATTTTATTCAGGAAAATCCTCGTTTACACGTTTTGTTTAAGGCGCTACAGCTTCTAAAAGAGAATTTGTGTCAAGAGCTTACTTTTATGTGCCATGTATGCTCAGAACTGCCAAAAGTAGTGTGTAAGGGCATGACACATCAAAGTTATAGCTCTGGTTGAATATTATGGGTCTGGGTGTTCATAAAATGTTGGCACAAATACTTGTCAACGTTTCAATAATAATTTATTTTAAACATCCTAAGCTACAACTTTTTCCCTAACTTTTATGTGGAATACTTAAAAAAGAGTTATACACGTCTTTATTTATACACTCATCACACAATATACGGTACCCTTTCAGTCCCTTATGCTCGCTATTATTATTTTAAGCCACCACTATACTCCGTATTTATGGGAAATAGATTTTTATTAAAACACTTAGGCCTTCTATTTTTAGACTTTCGGCAGTTTAATAATTCAACTCGTTTTCTACCATGCCGGTGGAACTATGCATCTTGCTATGTTTTTAAATCTTTTTTTTTTCAAGCATTTGTAACAAAAAAAAACTATTTTTTATACTGTTATTTGGTACTGGAGGAAGATAATACACTCGGTTTCAGTGTTAAACAATTAGCCAAATTAAAAATGATAATAAAGCACTCTAAAATTTAAAAAAAACAGTACTAATCAGATATATTTTTATTTTAATAATTTATGTAAACTTTTGCTGAGGAAATGTCTTGAGTTTGGTAAAAAAAAAAGTATAATTATATATATTGGAAGAATAACATTGAAACGGTGGATATCGCAATTTGTTACCCTTGTGATCCCCTTTGTATCGACATGAGTAGGTCACGACCCACCGTGGCGAGTAGGTCACTCCCCACCATGGCAAATACGGATTAAAAAATAGTTTGTTTTTAATAAGTTTATTTTCTAGCGTATATACAGATTTAAAAATTGTTAAATAAACATAAAAATTATAGATTTTATTTAACTAAATTCAAAATGTAACTGGACACAAAACAAAAATAATTCCTAAACATAAAGATTTATGGCACATTTTAAAATTGATATTATGATACTTATTTACTTTATTTTTTTATTTTATCGCTGTTTTTATGTTTGATTTAACTCTAATCAAGTAACTATGTACTAATTAAACTATTAGTTTAGAAATGAGGTAGGTATGTTTCAGAGGAAGTGCACCCATATTGGCATGGAAGGAGAGTGTGAAACCATTTAGGGAAAAATCTTAAGTAGACCTACACCCAGCCTGGATATTATGCCTGATCTGACAAGCCAATGTAACCTTATAGGGGGGTATAGTAAATAAAAACCTCTCTCCCTCATATGACCAACTCAGTCGATAAAGCACCTAAAATAACTGAGACTCTAACCTCTCGAGGTATCCGCGGTGATGTAGCAAGGAAAGATATTTTTGTGGCTTTAATGTGGCCCAGTAGCGATAGACATAATTACCAGGTAAACTTACCCTCTGATAATTTATCCACGGTAATCCTGTAGCTCGTCGTGAAGTGCTAAATTCTAGTGAAATAAAAGGGGCACGCCAGTGAGTTGAGTGATACTCACAAATTAAATGGCTCTTATTATGAGCTTGAAAAAGGGACCAACAATCTCACCAGAAGGGTGGAACATAAATGTAACAAAATAGAAGTAAAGATAAAGAAAAGGTCATATTATAAGTATAGTGAAATTTTAAATATCTAAGATTCAAATAATCAAATAGTGTATATATATATTTATTTATTTTAATTGTGGCAGTTGTTATTTTAAAAGAAAGTCCTACCTTTCCGGTACCAGAGTAATTTATAAATCTAAGCCATGAAACATCGCGGTATAAGAGCCTTTAAGTAAAATAACATATACATTGGTGGTAACTGCGAATTAGTGGTCCTGAACTGTCATATAATAATAAAAACATCTCACGCGTTTTCCTGTAGTATTTGAGGTGATGATGCCAAACACAAGTTGCATACCCTTCTCTGATAATGTCCGTAGCACACACACTTCTAGGTCTTCAAAAATGAACAATCTTCCCCGTTTCAGAGAAAATTGAGGTCCAGTCCTCGACTCCAACCGGCGCTCGCTGATAGAACGAAAAACTTCGTACCTCAAATCCAATCCTTTTTATTTACATTCATTCACTTTTTTTTTCATGTCTCTAAACCAGCGCGTCACTTTTCTTTATGAGTCCTTTTTCTGTTATAGCGTCTAACAATGATTGCCATGGTAAACAAAAAGAAAAAAATAGAGGTTGCAAAACTATAGAGGTTTATAGAGAGGATGGATGGACTTAGTTATTTCAAGCTGCCATCAGGGGATACAACATAGGTAAACGAATTGTAATGTCCCGCCTCCTTCATGAACACATGAATTAGGAAGGGATATTGTTTACACCAACAAGACTATTATTAGATTGACAATTAGATCGCGTGCATGTCTATGTGGGCTTCGAAAAAGCAACCAAGACCCAATAAAAGATTTAGTTTTAGAAATTAAAATTAGTTAAGACGTAAGAGCAATTAAAACAGAATTTTAAATAAAACTAAAACTGTATATTTATTTCATTAGGTCAATTTGGGAGCTATACATGGTATAGGCCTGCGAATATATATATTGTTGAATAGAGGATAATTGGGACGATCAGGGCCCGCTCTTTGCTCTTGACACTAATTCTGTTTTAGAAGCTGTACCGCCTTAAACAAAACGTGTAAACGAGGATTTTCCTGAAAAAAATCCCGTACTTCCTCAAGCTTTGGTCAAATTGCTTAAATGAACGTGTTAAGAAACGTAAAAATCTTATATTAATATTGTATAAAACATCTGTTACCTTAAAATATCGCAAAATAAACGTAAAAATGTTATATTAATATTGTATAAAACACCTGTATTGTAATATTCATCTAGCTATTCTATGCATTCTTTAAATTCCAAGTTAATATTCATGTAACTATAAACTTTTCAACTTTGTAATATAGTAACATATTTATTTCGTTACAAGCCTGCGTTTTACCCTAAACTCCCCAAAATAAACGTTTATGTGGGTGTGGAATAGTTCAACCCGGTTTTTTTAATGATCAAAATACGCTTTTAAAGGTTATGGGCCCTGGATTAGATCCTAATGCGTGTTGTTGGTTCTCTAAGGATAAAACGAATCAGTTTCGTAGTATTTTGTTGCTTGAGTTATCCATACTGCCGGGGTTGTTAACGTCTCAAGAAAGTTATTTTTCATGAGCACATTAAGTTTAGTGTCAATATTTGATTGAAAATTCTGACGGGAACATTTATGTTTATCAGTTAAACAAAAAAATGAAGTTTCAAGTGATTGTACGTAAGTTTATTTACTTAATAGAGTCCGTTTCTCTAAGAATAGACCTTGATATTAACCTCTAAATATAGTCAAAATGTCGGAAAAGATCGACATATCAAGCGTTAAAAAATTTAATGGTAGTAACTAACAGCAGTGAAAGTTCCAGTTGACATGCGCTATACGCGCCAAAGGTATTTTCAAAATCGCAAAAGGTGAGGAAGCTATGCCTACTGTAAATTCAAATAAGGCAATCGATCTATGGCAACAAAGGGACGCCGTATACTCTATTCACGGTAGGAATTACTCTCTGAAAGGTCGTTTTTCCTACCAACATCCTACTATATGATAAATTTCTGGTAGGGAAAAAGACCTTTCAGAAAACAATTCCTACAGTGAACGGACTTTAGCTATGTTCACCCTTACCGCAGCTATGGAGCTCACTCAGATTGCCTTGATTGAAAATTGTAAATCGTCCTATTAAGTTCTAAGCAAACTAGATTCCATTTACGAGCACAGATCAGAAACAAATAAAATGATAGTACATGAGCGTTTCTATCATCAGTGGAGATCGACTAACTCAGTGGCTCAACACATCGCCAAAGTGTAAGCTCTTGCCCGACAAATAAAAGAGGTCGGAGATTCAGTCGGCGATCTAGCTATCATGACCAAGATCTTGAGTAGTCTACCTCTGAAATATAAAAGGTTCAGACAGGCCTGTCTTTCCATGAGTGAGGACAAACAAACCATCGCCAATTTGACATCCCGTCCGTCACCCTTGGTCTCAAGGGCTTGTGAGGGGTGCAGCGGCACACTTGGTGACTATTCGGACGGTTCTACACTTGATCACGTGATTGCCAATGCAACTATTGAGTGAATGTCAAGGGTCGACGGTGCGGGAAGTAGGCTACTCAGATACAGCCATTGACTAGGTTATCATTAATATTGCTTAAACAATCTCGGAGATAGTAGGCCTACACAAAAGGCACTTTTTCTTTATTTTATAACAATTAAAAAGGAATTAATATAATTATTTCACATTACAGTAAAAATGTGAATCGAACAATACCCAAATGTGGGTGCTATTCCTATAAATATAGCCTTCCTCTTTCCTAAAACCATTTCTGAATTAAGCAAATAACTGTATAGGCTAATCCAAATGGGTAGTAGGCCTATGGTCTGATGCCAAATAATAATACAATGAAGACGCTCCAGGGAAATATTTTATTTTGTTGTGAAATATTTTAGGAAACCCAATTTGTTGCCACATGAAAGGCTAGGTCATTAGTTTGGGATTGTTAATTACAATCAATTAAAATTAATAGATGGATTGTAAGGTTTTGATAGGTTGAGGCTATTTATAATAAAAAAACCACTAACTAGCCTATCTAAACATTTATATCACCCTATCTATATGAGCTGATTAGAGTTTTTACTTTATAATTAACTTAAAGAATATTTAAGCTATAGGGGCATTCCATCGTCACGGGTGGGACACTAGCACTACGCTTCTCTTATTTTGACAGTTTGTCAATATGGTATGATAGCAAGTTTACTCATATCTGCACCACCTGGCTATGATAAAAATATATTTCACAGATCAGATGTGAAATTAAGGAGCCTTAAACTATTGTCACGGGTGGGACACCTTTCTAATGTATTTAAAAGAACAGCATTACAAACACATATCAAAAACATTCTGTAACTTATAGATATGATTAATAATCTATTGAACCAGTTCAGAGATTTTTTCCAAATTATTTTATCCCTGATTCTTACTAAACACACTTAAAAGTAAATGAATTAGATTTCAATATTCATACACATCTACTTCACCAGGGAATTTATAGAGAATACTGTTTCTGACACTCTTTATCTCTGGTGTTGGTAATATGCCAAGAATCTGGTCAAAAGTCACAAACGAAATCCTTTTCATTGGTTTTAAATTGGTTGCCACTGTCCCCAACATTCCTCAAAAACATTACTTTTACCTCCCCATCATCTTCTA
>CABFVZ010006952.1:0-14049 GCA_902151445.1 Timema monikensis | reverse complement strand
GACTGTTCTTGTATAGACATCTCAGACTTACAAATCCTCAGAGTCGTGACGCAAGTTATCCTGCTCTCATCCTTCTCCCAATCTTAGTTTTCATTCTTTATGAAGAGTTGTATAGCAAATGAACAAAGAGACTTAGTTTTCAAAAAGACAGGACATTCTTAGCAGTAACAAATAACCCACTTCAGTGGCCGCATGGTCTAAGGCACTACTCTCTCAATAGACTAGATGGCCGATGACTGAGACATCAAGGTTCGAATCTCGGTCAGGTGAACTGAGGGTGTTTTCTCCAAAATGGTTTTCCACTATATTATCCAAGCAAATTCGAGTCCACTTCATCTAAATATAGCCTTCACCATCCCTAAAACCATTAGTGTAATTAGTACATAAGCGTATAACACGAACAGGCAGTAAGACGTGGTGCTAAAAAGAAGTCACAAATAATTGAATAATATCATGTATCTAAATGCACACCTGTCATAAAGTTTGGATGTCAAGACTGTTTCGTGATCATGATTTATATCAATTTTTAAGTTTTGACTAACTTTTCACCAAAAAATTCCTTAATTTTTTTTTTATTGTTTTCTTAGAAACTCAGGTGTCAGGAAATTTTCTCTTCCTGTGTTCGATATGGTGACGGTGAAACAATACCCTTTTCTTTGCTAAAAAAAATCCACTAACGCTGCTAATTGTAGTTTACTTACCTTTACTATTTTAATATCGTTAAAAAAAACACGAACATAAATAAGCGTAAGTCATTGAGGCATTGAAAAAATAATAGTAAAATGAAAATGCTTATAAATTAATATTATTTGACCATCAATTGACTGTACTAGTCTAGTTGGTAAAGGCACACCGATTCGAAGAACTATGAAGTTGGTGGGGTAGGGCAGACCTACCTCTTTCCATTTCTAATCATCTTCTAAATGAGCATGGTATGGTCAGTGGAAGAAACATACTCTATAAATAGTCCGGGTTCAAATAAAACCCTTTGAGCCAAGTAATATATTTAGTAGATTTACTTTCATCATCTATACATTTGTTAAATGTTAAAAAAAAAAAAGTATTCCTCTTTATTAATTCCTCATTTTAAGAAAAATATTTGTAATCCTAAAAAAACTTGTCTCAAGACTTTGATAAATTTTCAGGATTTATGTAAACCGGAACCCCAAAAAGTGGATTTTACAATTCTATCTGTCCCCATGTATTGTCTGTCTCTCTGTCCCTGGTTACGGATACAAAACGGTTAGATGGACTTTTCCAAACTTGATATTAAATTGACTCTTAAATTAAGGGTAGTTTACTGATGAGTGATTTTAAAAAAATCGACATAGTTTTAAAAAATGTTCAAAATTTGTATCTGTTAACCTATCTATATTATATATAATTATAGATAATTAGGCTTATAGCTCGTACGGGTACTAAGGTATAAAACACGGCGATAAAAATAATTATGTATTATATTTGTTTTTCTAAAAAAATTCATTTTACAATAGTTTACTGATGATTGAGTTTTGTAAAAGTTCAATTTTACAAAATAACTCTAAAGATTTTGTTCAAAATTGGTATTTAGGGAATATTTTATATGATCAATAATAATTGGTGTATCTTTATTTTTCTAAAATAGATTAATTTAAGGGTAGTTTACTTACGGTAAATTAAGAACATTTGAAATATTTTGAAATTGGCTTTGAAGAAAGATTTGAGTTCTAAATGGGTATCTAGGAATAGCTGTTCATGATAATTAAGACTATGTTTTTATTTAAAAAAAATTACAAATAACTTTAGAGTAGTTTACAAATAATTTATTTTTGAAACTTATTTGCTGAATTCGCTATTTTGTAAAATAACCAGTTAATGCATAGAATCACCGGAAACCATGGTTTATTTAACAAATGCTGATTTATCTGAATTTCCAATGATTTTATAAATTATCTAGTGCGCAGTTGTGGCTCGTGTATAAGTACTACGGAACTGCAGCACCTCCTATTTCCACTTGATATTATCGATAACATTTTTTCTTTAATTCTTTATTTATTTTTGTAGTGTAAAATATATTCCTTAAGCTTAATGTCAGTACTTCAGTAGCCATCCCCCGATTTATGGAAAAGATACAAAAATCTTTGTATGGAACTGTGCGCTTCACAGTGCCAGCGACGTGATGTTTGACTGTTGTGCGCATGCGCACATTGGAGTGGAGTAGGGAGGAAGGCGGGACTGCCAGGTAGAGAGAGCACTGTTGCTCTCGCAGTGCCGGCTCTGGCGTGATGGTGGAAGGAAGTTTTTTTACTCAGCGTGTGTTGTGCTTAAAAACCGTGTACCATATTCTTTAATGTGATAAAGTGCAGAAGAGTGTAGAATTTAATTATTATTCTGCTTTCAGCTATTCTATTTGATTAATTTTTTTCGGTTCTTTTATTTAACAGAAAGACTAAATGCGCTTGAAGTACTTTCAATGAAAAAAAATTTCCTCAGTTGTTATCCAGAGATCAAGGTGAAAATTATTTAACTTTTTGCGCAAATTAAAACAAGAAGAATGGATTTCATTTTTAAATGAATAGATCAAGCGTGAGCTGTAACAATTTAAATTAGAGTAAGTAAAAAAGGTTTTTTTGTTTTATCAAGTTCCTGAATAAATTTTCTTTTTATACATGTTTTTTTTTCCTTTTACACAATTTTAAAACAAAGGCTAAACATTTTCTGGAGCAGCACCCCCACTAATTCTAGCTACGAGCCGCCACTGTAAGTGTATGCGAATGAAATTATAGAAGTAAAACCTAACTAATCTAAACTAACCTAGTCCAACCTAACCTAAGCTAAAATAAACTAATTTAACTTGCTTAATCTAACATAACCAAACCTAGCCTTGAAGTGAATTATTAATATTCACTGGTGGTTGATGGTAATTTTGTTAACTCACTGGTAATTTTGTGAAATGTTCGGCGAGTATGGGAAATAGTTAACACTTTTTTACATTCCCCAATTGAACCAGTGACTTTGTAGAATCACCGGTGACTTTACAAATCTCAACACATTCAGCACATCCACAGTAGCATATATAAAGAGTATTTATTAGGATTAACAAAATGATGTGTTTGTTTTCATGAAGAATATTTATTTGAAGGTAGATTAATGAAAACTTTTTTTTGAAAGTTCACTTCGAAGCTATAGTACATAATACAAAAAGTTTGTGAGGTTGAGACGTACCATTTATTGACACTGTGGACTATAGAGGAAGCTAATCTCCCTATCTAATGAGGCTGGCTTGAGACCTGCATCTCCTTGTTTCGGTTCGACTGATTGACAATGTAATAAGGAGCTGGTTTAATTTCCAATGGAAATTATAATTGCCTACTACTAAAAAAATAGATAAAAAATAATTTACACAAAATTAAGAAAAAATAAGTTTGGGTCAAGGCTTAATGGTGACTTGGGTTGGTTTATAAAATAAGTACATATAAAATATGGCATATTAATGAGAAGTTTAGAGGAAATACATCCGAAAATAGATTAGATAGAGGATGAGAAAACCACATTATTAAATCATATGTAGATAACTATCCCCATTACACCTAACGGGGGTTTGAACCCTTCTTCCCACTCAATGGTGACCAAGTTCAACGGTTAGGTTTGTAGAGTATGACGTAACTCGAACGTCATCGCGCGCTCTTGAGCTCTGAGCCCGCCATGTGTGGCGTTAAGCTCCTCGCACACCGGCATAGTATCGTATACGTATGGTAAGCGTATGGTAGCAGTATAGTAGCGGTATGGTATCGTATTGCCGCGACGGTCCCGCACACCGAGATCGTAGATACGACGTATGCCCCAAGAGCTTGTTCCCCCCACCATACCCTACAATTCTCCCTCGCCACCTGAGGGCAGCGCAGTTAAAAGAAGCGAGTGTATTGTTGCTGTTCTGTTAATTACAATGATTGATACCTTTTTATTGTTATAATTATAGGATTCCAACCAGAAACTATACTGTGTTCTTCTAGACACTGAGAAAGATATCTGTAAAATTTCAGCCTGCTCTGACTAATAGGAAAACAATAATGCAACAATAGTTCAATCTTGGCAATAATATAAGAAGCTAGCAAGTTGAAGGAAAAAAATATAGTTTGCGTAGAAGGAATAGAAATCGTAATGGAAAAGGGGAAGGGGAGAGACCATGCATCAAGTTACTGGCAATCCAACTGCAGAATTGATTTGATACTTTATTTACTTGAAGGTGACCTGGTGGTCTAGGGGTAAGGTGTCAGACTTCTGTGCTGGCGGCCGGGGTTCAATCCTCGGTCCCGGCACAGATTTANTTCTGTGCTGGCGGCCGGGGTTCAATCCTCGGTCCCGGCACAGATTTATCTGATTTCCAAACCCTTCCTTCACCTCTGACAAGACATCTTGTGAATGTGGGGAATGCCAGGCCTCCACCGTGGTTCGGATTCCACGTTAAACTGTAGGTCCTTCATTTCATCTCGCAATCACCCTACCATTACACATTAGCGTAAGTGCGTATAACCCGAACGGGTAGTAAGACACGGTGCTAATAATAATAATTTACTTGAATTGAATGCATTGCATTGAATAAAATTAAATCTATAATAAAATAAACTACAATCCATTCATCTTAGGAAGTGTTGTAACCGAAAGCTAACAGAAGTATTTTTTTACTACATACATTGTTTTAATTTCACTAATGACCCAGGTTTAAAATAATAATTATTTGTTTAGTAATAGTATAATCAAAATAATGTGTATCAAACCTCTCCAATAATACTTCCCTGAGTGGAAGAGAGGAGGGAGTGTTTGAGAGGGTGTAGTGGGGGTAAACAAAGACCACCATGATAGTATCGTACGTGTCTTTCCGCTTTGAAAGCGGAATGGAAAACCACGCACCGTATGTATACGATACTATGCTGGTACCATGGTGTTACGACGGTTGTCGGTGTGCGCAGCTCCATAGCAAAGCCTGGCAAGAAAAAAACATACCATACTTGTACGATATCGTACTGCTACGATACTATGCCGGTGTGCGAGGAGCTTTAGGGGGCAGGTCACGCGGTCTTGCTCTCTGGCTTCCACGCAGGCGGGACCACAGTTCAACTCCAATCACTTTTAACTTTAATTGAGTTAGTCAAACATCATAGTGCTTGTTTGCACACAATGCCAAAGAGAGGATCGGACATTGTTATTTATTTGGATCACCTCTCTCTGATTGTAACATTACAGAAACCTGTAGACTACACGTGTGTAAGTGGCTAAAATGGTTTCATCAACACCCAGCACGAAAACAACAAGAGGGTTTAATGAACATCAACAAACAAACAAGAGGGTTTAAAGTTTCGCTTCTTCTGGAGGGTTGAGGCACAAACCTTATAGTCCTCATATATTTAGATGGGATATATTCACTATTTAAATTTATATGAAATCTGTAAATCTTGCTATGAAAAATAAATAAAATATTAATGGATATTAACTATTCTCATAGTCTTGACTGACTATTTTAAAAAACGTGTAGTTCAAGAGGTAAGCCACCAGGAATCACTACAAACGCATTTAAAAATAAAACAAAACGAGGGCTATCATTATTGGACCTTCTCTCTCAAAGCCACGAGCCACCACTGGAATTTTATAAAATATTGTTGGAGATTTATACTATTTTTTGTATATTAAATATTTGTGTGCTATAGTAATATTATTATTATAATACAATTAATATCTGGGATAGTTCTTCTGATATCTGACATTTATTATGAAAACATTTATTATGTAAAACACCCAATTAGACAACAGCTCATCAGAATATGGTAAGTGGAGGCTGAGCTTTCTCTCGAGGGTCCGAAGTTCAAGTCCGTGTCTCCAACAGTCAACCAAGCCGGGTAGTAAGGTTGGACCACAGGGACGCATTTCTGATCTTTTGGTTATGCCAACCCATCTCAACAGACGAGAAAGATTTATTTTAGACTGAAACTTTTATTTTTTCATAATTCTGTCAAATTACACAATTTCCTATATTCTGTAAATTAAAAATTATTTTTTAACTTGTACAGTCATTACTTGTAATTTGTTACTAATGTAAAAACAATTTAACAAAACAATAATTTGTTAATACAATTTTATTTTTATTTTATGAGACAAATTCCACTCAATTTATTTATACTAACAATTTTAACTTATTAAGTTATTTCATAATCTTATAATTTCATTATTCAACCATATTCTCATCACTTCTTATCACTAAATTTAGTTAATTTCACATTAAATCATCATATTTTATTTTACCTAATGCTTCATATTTTTTTCTTCTGAACGACTTGGTCTCTCCTCTTGTTATTATTTTACACCAAGTGTGTTTATCAATTTTATGTATTGACTACTTGTGGTGCCTCATTGAAAAACAACAAGTTTATATATTTCTTAACTTTAATTTATATTATTTGTGTTATTTTATAGGTATTGATAGTATCAATCAAACGTAACAGCTGTAGATAATATGACTTGATGTATTAAATTATTTAAATTGTTTTACTAAATTTATTAACTAACAAATACTGTTCTTCCTACGAAAATAATACTATATAGCTGTGGTTGTGGCCCACCAATGGGGGCGGCATCTCGTCGAGAATGGTCATACGACCCTCTTCATGACCCCAGAAACACAAACTTAACTGTCGACTGTTTCTACGCCAATACTTCATGAGAGTCTCGTTTGAGGAATAATGGGCGTGTTTCTTAAATCAACACATCCTGGCCTAGGTTTGCAATGTTTTGTCACATATAGGTACTGTTTATTTACAATCAGCTGGCTATTATGAAACTAATGTAAAGGAAAGATGGATTAAATAGCCAAGCTAGTTTATTTGTTAACTAGATTGTTTTGAGAACTAAATAGGGATAAATGTTTATAATACCAAAATCATGGCCCGAATTTAAAAAAATCAATAAATATAATCGGACAGTTATCGATAGATATCGTACTGTCAAAACATTATATGTATATTATTTAAAGTTAAAAGAAACTAAATTAAGATCATTTACTTTAAATTACACGTTAAAATGTTTTTTACCATCACTCCAACAATAAAACTAACCTTACAATAGCTCAACAAAGCTCTCTTGTTTCCCTGGAGATGAACACAATAAACCAAACTGTAAATGGTCGAGTTCGAGGAAACTAGTTTAATTTAGTTTATTATATAAAAGCGAAATATAGCCAAAAAAATGATCTCATACATATTGTTTATATTCCTCTTGGGACTAAATATCAAGTGGATCCAAGATCTAGTCAAGAGCAGAAGAGAGGCTTCAATAACCAAATATGACTGTGCCACGGTTAAAAAACCAAAAGGTGAGATGAATAAGTTATTTTATAATTGTACTGTTCCAAAACTATGACACTATTGTTGTACTATATGTTGTTGTTGTTGTTGTTGTTGATATTTATATCGGAATATGTTACATTTTTTCAGGGCTCAAACAATAGCAGAGTTGAGACACCTCGTAGGACACCCAACGGAGACCAGAGAACAAAGACACAGTCTCTTATCCGTCAGAGAAGAGATCCAAAAACCCTCACCCCTCCAGCTCAGAGTGTGTCTCAAGAGCCATCGCGAGTGAACACCACTAAACCACATGGACAACATTCGATAAGAGGGCAGCCAATAAAAGGCGCAACACAGTTATTTCCAAGGGTCACTCATCAGTGGCCTGTTGAGTGTGTCACCAACAAAGCTCCATCGCCGGGAATTCCTAGAGTATTAGGTCGGCCACAGAAGACGTGGACAGCAGAGGATGCCAAGCGCTTACCACCAAGAGGAATCCCTCGAATTGCACCTAGAACATCAGCGGGTCAACGAGAACACGTAGCTATCGAACTGGGGCCACCGGACCAGTATAGTACGTACTACAAGCCAGCGCTACTGAGGAAGTGCATGATGTTCATCACTCCAAGGCTGATCTCCCACATCCATAGACTACATCTATTCCGCCTTCCAGTTTTACAGGAGCCTCAGTCTACCTGTCATCAGGGAGGAGGCAGCTACTGTCCCTTATTGGGAGAATACCATGCTGGCCCAAGTCTGAGGAGGATCATATTTTTATTTCCTCGTTTCATTTTGTTTATTGATGTGCTTTATTTTGCTAACGTTTGCTTTATTCATTTTATGTTTGGTGTTATGCTTTTATTTTATTGATGTTTTGATGTATAGCTATTTGTTTTTTGCCAACGTTATTTGTTAATGTTTGTTGATTCATTAATGTCATTGATGTTTTATATTTTATTAATTATATTTATTGATGTTTATTTCGGCTAATTGATGTTACCCCACTCCAAATTCCTGTGTCCACATAACTCACACAACCAACACAGTTATTACTAAAGTTTATATTTTTCTCCTCTACATGTCTGGTTGTTTAAACCACAATTTTGATTATGTTATTAAATTATTGTGCCGTACATCAACATTGGTCTTTTTATTTCACTCAAAATATGATTATAACAGATCATCTTTAAAAGTATAAATATTGTCTACGTTATTGTGTCATGATATATAAAATAATAATTCACTTGAATAACATGGCTTATTAGCAGTATTAGCTTCATTTATCACATATCGAATTATTCTAGAATCCTCCAATCATGATCAGTCATTAATATAGTACAATTTGAAAGGTTAAGCCAATAATAATAAAAAATGCCATGTAAAAAACAAACGTTAAAATCTATCAAAGTTCGGCCAACCGTACAACAAATAATATTCTTCAGTTAGTACGGCGCTATTATACAACTTACTAAACTGTTAATAAATATTGTTGCTAATGATCACACTAACAATGAATTTGTAGGTTATTCTCAAGTTTTTATAAGAACTTTATGTATATAGCTCACAACCTTCACACAATAATAGAAATTTGAGCATCTAGAATCACTACCGCCTGTAAAATCGGTTTGTTTTAGTGAAGTTAATGGCAAAGATTTCTCAGAAAAACTTTTACTGGTTATTGAATCATATTTACACAGTAAATGTAAAACCATTTCGATTTTTTTTTAAATCCTCGTTAGTATTAATATAATTATTTGTAAATTAAAAAAAAACGTAATCTTTGTGACAGGACAAAATCGAGAACTGTGATAGTGTATTTGTAGATGAAATTAGAGATGAAAATGTTCAGGGAAATCTTGAATAGGAAAATTGCCCACCGTGGCGTCTTGCGGGGAAGAGGTTGAATTATAGAGGTAACCCTTAGAGCCTATTATACACCATATATTATGCATCAGTGGGCTAAGGGACGAGTTAGTTGATAAGGGGTGGTAGCTAAGGGGTGGATGGAGGAGAGGAGGGACTAATATTGTCGGCAAATACTCGGGCCTAACTCAACCTTATTTTAACTAACATATTGATCATGAAAATATTGACGTATGAACATAACAGGCCTACAAAGGGTCGCATTCATTCATTTCTTACTATTACTACCACAACTATTACTATACATAATAATAGTAATTTAATAATAAATATAACGGAATTTGGTCTGTTGAAATTATTTTAGAGAAAAGATAGTTTATCGGAAAAAATGAAGGGATTTTCTATTTCACATCTCTAGATGAAACACATTAAATATGGCCTACTAGTTTCACTGTTGGAAAATAACTTTTTTTGAAACAAAGTCTTAAAAAAGCATGTATCTAGAAATTTATTTAAAAAAAATCCTTATATGATTTAATGATAGGGACAATGAGAGTTAATTATGTCAATTTTAATATACCAATATAGATTTTTTTATAAACAGCTTATTGGCAAATTATGTGGACTTTGTGCGGTTGAACTAATTTAAAGATACTGTAAGATAAGGACGAGTTTAAGGAAAAACATTTTATTTGAATTTACATTATTTTTTTTAAACCTAAATAATCAGGATATGTGAAAATTGGCTTCTATTAAGGATACTATATATTTAAATCGATTTCGATTTCTAACTTAAATAAAGGGGTTGGAAATTACAAGAGGTAAATCCATTTTCATATAAAACTAATTAAACGTGATATTTTGCTATACACCCTGTACACACTTAAAAAAAAAATTAATCTGAAAAATGAATCAGTATTTCTGGGATTCATTCAGTAACCCCTCAATTTATATTTAAATAAATGGTACGATGAACAGCACAGACTCTCTCTCTCTCTCTTTAATTTAAAAAAATAAAAATTACTAAAAACTCTTAAAACTTGTGAAACGAAATAATATACATTGTTGCACCAACACTCCACCAAAGCGTATAAATGTAATAATATATACATTGCTACAAACAGGATCATCTTTGTTTACCAAAGAGCACAACAATCAATTCCATATTTCTAAGTACTCCATATATATACATTAGTAGGTCGTTGCAGCGATAGCTGCAGATTATTGCCCTAAAATGTATTTTAAACTTTTTATTGGGAATGGATCTATATAATAATCCCTAACTAACATTTTAGTTAAAAGTGTACTCGTCAGAGATTATCAACTTTACTTAGTTATTTAGTTTTCGGTGTGTAATTTGAATAAAAACGTACATTTTCACCCTTTACGCCCCGATAAGAACTTTAAAATGACCCCTGTCCCAGATCTATATCTACTCTTTGCACCAAACCATTCAAGAAACGATTATTTAATTATTTAATTTTTAATTAAATATACAAATTGTATTTACTAATCTACAGCTTTACACAAATCATGGTTTCCGTGGTGATTTAAACAAATAATCATTGTATAAATGAACCACTGCACACACAGAAGGTAAAGATGGAAAATTCCCTAGTAAAATCTGGTTTTAGTTTTAGAAAACGATTTTTACCGGCATCCTAATTCCATAATATTTAAAATGGGTGTTCATTTGTCAAAATTTGTTTAGTCATTTCCTCATAATTTCTATTAAGAGTGTGAAAATGAGAGCGTGAGTGTGAGAAAGTGAGTTTAAGAGAGAAATTAAGAGGACAAGTTTGAGATAGAGTGGGTTTGAGAAAGAGAGAGTGGGTTTGAGAGAGAGAGAGAGTTGGTTTGAGATAGAGAAAGTGAGAGTGAGAGAGTGAGATTGAGTTAGAGGGAGCTTGCGAAAGAGAGCGTTCGGGATAGAGCATTCAAGAGATAGAACGTTCATGAGAAAGAGCGTTTGATAGAACTTAGGAGAGAGAGAGAGTATAATAAAGATAATGTGATAGAAATTTTGTGATGAAGGGTGTATATGAGGGTAGAGATTGTGAGAGAAAGAATGAGAAAATATTATATTAGAAAGAGAGTTTTATAGAGTGAGTATGTGCGTGTGAGAGAGAGAGAGAGAGTGAGGGGGGAGAGTGTGTGTCTGATAGAAAGCGAGATGAGAAAATATGGCTGTGGTACTCAAACATTACGATACTTTGAAATATCATTCCCTCAAAATTAAGAATAAACATAGGAACATAACTGAATTTAACTGTATTTGTAAGAATGCGAAAAGGTAAACGAGGAACACAAAACATTACTTTTAAATATCATATCCTCAAAATCAACCGGTAAAATGAAAACGTATATTAGCTTATGTATTTGTATTGTGTTATTATTTGCCAAAATCAACATCAAAACCCATTATTTGATAGTTAAAATGACTATTTTTAAACATTATTCAAAATGATTTTATTGTTGTTGAGCTTATAATACATACCTAAGCATATTTAAACCCAATTTTATCATGCGCGAAATAAAACGTAGACAATACTTTCACAAACTCAAAAACTTAACCTTTTTATTTTCGAATTATGCTCAATATTAATGATTTAAATGTGAATTAACGATAATATTTCAATAAAAAATAAATGTTTCCTCAGTTTAAGAATCTCAATTTAGATGGGTTTTGATCAAAATCCAAAGAGAAATATTCATCCAAAGAGAAAATTGTGATCCGTTCGGACCAACAAATAAAGATTTAGTTATTTTTTTCCAAAGTTATCTATTTTATTTACAGCCATACAGCAAATAACGGTATCCACGATGATTAAACAAAGAATGAAAAACTGAGAATTCTCTGTGAAAATTGGGGTTTCGTGGAAAACTACTATTTTTTACCGACATCCTGGACTCCTAGCCATTAAAATGTGTGGTCGTTTTTCAAAATCTGTTCAGTAATTTCCTCGTTATTTCTATTACCGGAAACAGGCTTATCAAATTATATAAGGATTACTGTTACAGACGCATCTTTAGTATCATATTCTTTAAATTGAAAAAGCCCTCCCGAGTCGAAGATAGTTGAAAAATGACACCTTAACACTTTAATTGAACCCGGGACTTTTGGCCTAAAATAACAATGCTCTAGCTGAGTGGTATAGCATTGGGCCTCTAGGTCAAATGTCTCAGAATTAATTAATAATAATATTTAGCACCACGTCTTACTACCCGTTCGGGTTATATGCTTTAAGTACTAATTACGCTAATGGATTAGGAGTTGGAAAGGTGGAATTAGAGGAAGTGAATCCGCATTTGCGTGGAGGGAGAGTGGAAAACCATTTAGGAAAAACTAACCCCAGTTCACCCGACCGAGATTCGAACCTCGATCTTCCCGTCCTCAGTAGTCGAGCTCAACACGACAAGCGCGTTAGCCAACTACGCCACCGAGGTGGGTTCAGAATTAACTACCCTTTCTAGGTGCCATTTTCCAACATTATTTAATTTAATTGGAAGTCTTACAATAAATATTTTGTATGCAGCATATGTTTGTCCCATTTACCCCCAACCTTCCCCATTTTGTGTCTATACGGGTTATTTAGAAATTATTATTAGTTTAGAATCAATAAAAATATTATTTACACATAGTTCGATAAGTTAAAACAATGTGTAAACATTAAAATGGATAATGCAACTATGTTAAAACACACTAATAAAATAAATGGTACAACACAATAGCACAAGATTTCACATATTGTGTACTAAAGCTCGGAAGAGAATGTTCAAAAATAGGTTTTTATTAAACTACCCTTAAGTAAGTTTTCCTCATATAAACAAACATGTAATCTTTTTAATCACAATAACCATTTGTTAAACCAAGTTGTTAAAATATGTATAGTAAATTTCATATTTTCAAAAATAAGTTTTTCCTTAACTACCCTAAAATTATTTTTAATTTGTAAATATAAAATGGTGTTCTTATTTATCATGCAAAAATATACCTAAATACCCATTTTGAACTTAGATATTCAAGGCCAATTTTGATAAATTTGAATTTTTCAATAATTTTCCGTAATCTTGCTACATTTAAATTAATTCATTAAAAAAATAAACACATTATTATTGATCATGTAAAATAGTCCTATACCATTTTTAAACAAAATAGTTAAAACTATTTAAAAAAATAAAATTTTACAATAATCAGTCAAAAGTAAACTACTATAAAATTAATTTATTTAGAAAAACAAATATATGAAGTTATTTATAATGTCAAGAACTTAACAGAAATCAATTTTGAGCCAGTTACCCATAGCCATTTTGTAGAATATTAAAATTCAAAAAAAGTCATTAGTAAACTTAAACGAATTTTATCCCCAAAAACAAGTATGCAATTTTATTTTTAATATCAAACACTCTCAAGATAAACATTTTAAATAAAATTGTTGAAGACATTTTCAGAATATTTAAAGTTTTCAAAAATCACTTAGCTAACTACCATTCAACGAATTTTTACCCCAAAAAACAAGTATATAGTGTTATTTGAAAGGCCAAATTATCCCTAAATACCATTAAAAATCGTTAATTATTTTTTCAAAAAATTATAAATTGAATAAAATTACTCAACAGAAAACTAACCTTAAATTAGATGTTGGGATCAAAATCGGAAAAATGTCTTGAGGTACTGTCCTATAATATCTAGATATTAAGTTTGAATAACATCCACTACATCGTTTTAGTGTGTGTTCAGGGAGAGACAGACATGGGGACAGACATAATTGTAAAATCTACAGTTTTGGATTCGGACACACATAAAACTAGATTCATCATAACCTCGATGCCAAAAATTTTCACGATTACAATACTTTCACTTGATATG
>CABFVZ010006951.1:0-14062 GCA_902151445.1 Timema monikensis | reverse complement strand
CCGCAGGCCCAGTCGACAGGCGAATGCAGTAAGTCTGTTCTTTTGTTTTTGTTTGTAGCGTCTCCCATATAACGTCCAATGCCACAGTTCCATTGAACAGTCTCTTTGTTCTATTGAACAGCCTTTTTGTTCCATTGAGCAGACTCTTTGTTCCATTGAGCAGCCTCTTTGTTTCATTGAGCAGCCTCTTTGTTCCATTGATCAGCCTCTTTGTTCCATTGAACAGCCTCTTTGTTCCATTGAGCAGTCTCTTTGTTCCATTGAGCAACCTCTTTGTTCCATTGAACAAACTCTTTGTTCCATTGAGAAACCTCTTTGTTCCATTGAGAAACCTCTTTGTTCCATTGAACAGCCTCTTTGTTCCATTGAGCAGACTCTTTGTTCCATTGAGAAGTCTCTTTGTTCCATTGAGCAATCTCTTTGTTCCATTGAACAAACTCTTTGTTCCATTGAGCAGTCTCTTTGTTCCATTGAGCAACCTATTTGTTTTATTGTGCAGCCTCTTTTGGCTAACATAGTGGTTTAAAAAGGAATGATATTAACCACCTCAGTGGGAAAGTGGACCATAAGTCAAGATAATCCAGTATGCTTTGTTTGTGACCCAGAGGTAAAGGTTCTATTTAATTTTGACCGTTTGATAAAGCCGACACACTTCCTCTAAACTCCTCTTTATGTTTCCCTAACCTGGTATTAGTTGGTCTATAGCTGGTCTCCATTAACGAAGTCATTTCAATCAACAAATGATAACACGATTATGTCTCTTTATAATAATGAACGTTAGTAGATCTACATTTTCAAGTTCTCTACAACATTTTAAATGCTATTAGAATGCACTTTCACAGCAGTGGTTTGTTCATTTAGAAGACAGGTATATTTATTTGTATGATTTGGTCTTCTTGAAAGAGTCACGAACTCTCTATGTAAGATGGATCTGACCTTATTAGCAGCTATCTTCACTACTATACCTTTACAGTCACTAGACTAGTTTCTAGCTTTACCATTCAAGTTATTCATGACTGCTGACCACTGAACATTTTATATAATACATATTTTATTTAATGTATCAAAGCTCCATTTTGAACATGACTAAGACGGATAATATTTGGAAACTTCATATTTATTTAGTTAGTACATATTATAATTTGAAATAAATATGGGTGCTATCATTTGCATTTAAAAGGCAACACAATAAACCCTTTATCATAATCATACTGCATTAGGCCTACTTCCTAAGTCAACACCAAACTACACCAAATTAGGGCACCATACTACACCCTTGGCTAGAAATATACTGCACCGTCATATTAATTAGATTTATAAGTGAAAAAAATAAATATATAAAGAAGAAATTAACAACCTCTTTATGCATCTAAGCATAACAATATACTGTTTCTTTATATTTCTGTAAAAAATATTATTTAAAAATAAATGCCTTGTTTAAATGTTGTAGTAGTTTATTTTAATATCACATAAGTTTGTGTTTATAAATTTATAAAATTATAATAGATGGGTGTAAATTTAATATAAAAAACACAGTAATTTAATCTAATCAAATCATTAAAAAAATTTCACCTTTGTAGAAACAGAGAAACCAAAGGTTTAGTGCCCAGCTTGCATTTTTTGCAGTTGAGTGTGTAATATTATATTCTTTGACTTTAAACAGTTAATAATTTTATAGTATATAGTACTTTATATAGCAGGAAATCCATGTTCGATGCCTACGGGGGTCATCTGAGATGTATTTATTCTACAACGTGTTTTCCCAAATCAGTTCCAATGTAAATGGTGTTGCATTTCTTAAAATATTTTCGTCTGATCTTGTTTCCTTGAACTCATTTATATCTCAGAGACAGCTCATGTATGTTACTATAGAATATATTGTTGAAATATTCCCAGAAAATACTCTACCAGTGTTTACATGGTCTAAGACGTCAAGCTCACCATTAACTAGATTTCCAGGGACAGGGAAGTGAAGGTTCGAGTCTCGGCTGAGTGCACTGAGAGTGAGTTTGCACATTTTATTTATGATTGTGGAATTTCCCATCCCTGGATCCCCGCTAATGTGGGTGCACATTCTCTAAACCAGGCGTGTCTAACTTGTTTGATCATCAGAGCCATATTGCACATTTACATTACTTAGGAAGCCATATTTAATTAACTCAATATGGTCAGCATCCTATGGCAAAAAATTCAATCTAAAAGGCTATTACAAAATTAAAATTATATAAATAAAATATGCCCATAAAGTCCCTATTTATTTTAGATAAATGGTCGAAAAAAGGGTAAAACCCCAAGGGGGTGTTGCTAAAAGAATATTTAAATGTACAACTCAAACCATTTATTCCACCGATTGCCATAAACAGGCACCAAAACTTAACTAACTGGGTTCCACATCAGCACCATCGATAGCTATGCGGGTGACCTGGCGGTCTAGGGGTAAGGTGTCGGAAATATATGCTGGTGTCCGGGGTTCAATCCTGGGTCCCGGCACAAATTTATCTGATTACCAAACCCTTCCTTCACCTCTGACAAGTCATGTATTAATCACAACTTGTGAATGTGGGGAATGCCAGGCCTCCACCGTGGTTCGGATTCCACGTTAAACTGTAGGTCCTTCATTTCATCTCACAATCACCCTACCATTACACATTAGCGTAAGTGCGTATAACCCGAACGGGTAGTAAGACGTGTTGCTAATAATAATAATAATGATAGCTATGCATATCTCAAATATGACAGCTATTGCCCAGAAACCTTGTCAGCATCCTAGGAATGGTGTGTGCTACTGCTTGTACGATGAGAGGTATTGACTCTTGCAAATTCTCAATAGTTAGGGCCCACACACGAGATTTGATAAAGCCCCAATATATATATATATATATCTAAGGGATGTGAATCCAGAGATCTTGGGGTCCAGGGACTTCCCCACACAATCTATCGGTTTGTTAAGTGGTAGCCCGACATCTTAGCTCAGCAGTTGGTAGTGTGTCAGACTATTGAGCTAATGGTCTTGGGTTTGACTCCTGGTATGGCCGAAAAAATTGTAATTGGTGAAATGTGGGTTTACTTTTCCACAGTGATAAATTAATGGCTGGGGAATGGATGCTGTGTCTGTTCTAGATTTAAGTTAGTTTATAAGCCGTGTGCTGATACAATCAGTCAGTTCAGAAAGTGCACGGTAACATCTAAAATAAAAAAATAAAAATGTTAAACAGTAATTGAGATAGGTCTGAACAATGACAACATGGTGGCATGGTGCCCCATCTTGCTGAAACACATCTTCATTAAGAAGGAAATCTTGAATAATCTGAGGCTCTAGAAATTGTCGGAAAGTTAAACCGTTCCTTTTACGGTTTGCTCAATAGAGAAGCAAGGACCATACCTGTTTATTTGGGCATTACAAGCCCCATATTGATCGAAGGTTAATACCGCTCTCAAGAAATGAACTTATAACGGCATGAGGTCGTATTCGTCCCAAAATCCTTGGTTGTACCCGCTGTTAGAAGGTCTACCTTATAATTCCACAACGCTTTCTTTGATCATTTTTAGATTTATCCTCTCTGTCTCATTTATAATATTAATATTTACATTTATTGCTGCTCACGCCACTTGTAAACGAAATTGTCCTTTCATGTCATACATCGCTTTCTTCACCAACTTAGTTGATTTTGTCCCAAAATTTGAGTCTCATTAATTGTTTCTGCGCGACTCTAAATCATAGCATGGAATCCCTCCGTACAAAATACCTTTTCTGTCTTCCTATGAGAATTTATAATCCAGCCACTAACACTTTTCTCTGACATTATTATTTAGTTTTGGATGATGTTTATTTATTCCTACCAACATTTACTTGAGTCCACCGTCATAATTTGGTCACGTGACTACTTATTATATAACTTTGTTCAATTATAGCCGTTTCCAAGTTGTAACCATGTTACTTGTGTTATTGTCATGTGATGATTGTAAAGTCGTTTACTTGTTTTGTGCTAATCCATGTTTGTCCAAGAAAGCACCCATGCTTTCAAACACCTTCAACTAAACATCTTCAACCTCATTAGCCATGGTCTTGTGTTCAACAATGGGTCACTTCCCAGCCATGTGTTTTCTCAACACAGGTCCCATTTTATTGATTTCTAAATGTCAAAATAAAATAAAAATATTAACCTTGCTGTTGGTCTTTTCATACCCTAGACAAACACTTAAGACTGATAGACCATAGTTTTTGGGTCATAAAGTCTCCTTTTGTTGTTGAATTCGTCCCTTGGGTATTGAAAATAATAATTACTTCAAAGATAAAGGTGGATGGACCTTGCCACAGGCTGCTTCTTTATTGGCACATGTCTCTGGTTGTCCTCACTGTGTCTGGCGTAGCTCTCCCGATGCACACCTTCCAACATCGGTTTCAGGTTTCTCCAGGGTGCGTAGAAAGAGCATCAAGTCAGTGTCAAATCTACGCACAATCCAGCGTCGAGTCTGCTGCTGGTCTAAAGTTCTGGGTCAGTTCGGTCGTCCCAAACTGTCAGTTTTTTAGCGTATTATTTCTCTAAACGCGTATTAGAGGTTCTTTTAAGTTTGTTAATTCGAATCATGCGTTTATAAATATCACCACATATCGTTGCAACGACATCCCTATTCATGGCAACACTACTATCGGAACGTGGTCGATCTATCCAAGCGTCCTTGGTTTGGATCCTGACTGGATTAGTGTACGGCCTCTTGTCCTGGATTAACGTATATCAGTTTATATCTTGGCAGTAGATATAAATATTAATTGTTCAGGGGCCAGGTAGTTTAACGTTCATTACCAGTGGTTGTACTGCATTTGATTTATATGGAAGATAACATTAATTAAAGCTAATAAATTAATCATAGGATCAATTTATTCCACTCTTTGTTTCTGGTTATAAAATTGTGAATATGTATTATTGAAATTGAGTTGGAGTGACTAGTTCATCTCCATATAGTATGATCAAGAGAGTCTAACACACATCCTATCTGTATGATGGTATGATCAAGAGAGTCTAACTACACGTCCTATCTGTATGATGGCATGATCAAGAGAGTCTAACACACGTCCTATCTGTATGATGGCATGATCAAGAGAGTCTAACACACTTCACATCTGTATCGTGGTATGATCTAGAGAGTCTAACACACGTCCTATCTGTATGATGGCATGATCAAGAGAGTCTAACACACGTCCTATCTGTATGATGGTATGATCAAGAGAGTCTAACACACGTCCTATCTGTATGATGGCATGATCAAGAGAGTCTAACACACGTCCTATCTGTATGATGGTATGATCAAGAGAGTCTAACACACGTCCTATCTGTATGATGGCATGATCAAGAGAGTCTAACACACTTCACATCTGTATGATGGTTTGATCAAGAGAGTCTAACACACGTCCTATCTGTATGATGACATGATCAAGAGAGTCTAACACACTTCACATCTGTATGATGGTTTGATCAAGAGAGTCTAACACACGTCCTATCTGTATGATGCCATGATCAAGAGAGTCTAACACACGTTCTATCTG
Source organism: Timema monikensis (assembly GCA_902151445.1). Taxonomy (NCBI): domain Eukaryota; kingdom Metazoa; phylum Arthropoda; class Insecta; order Phasmatodea; family Timematidae; genus Timema; species Timema monikensis. The sequence continues at coordinate 8,517 of CABFVZ010006951.1, read as the reverse complement.
TATGATGGTATGATCAAGAGAATCTAACACACGTCCTATCTGTATGATGGCATGATCGAGAGAGTCTAACACACGTCCTATCTGTATGATGCCATGATCAAGAGAGTTTAACACACGTCCTATCTGTATGATTGTATGATCAAGAGAGTCTAAAACATGCACTATCTGTATGATGGAATGATCAAGAGAGGGTAACACACGTTCTATCTGTATGATGGTATGATTGAGAGAGTCTTATACACATACTATCTGTTTGATGGCATGTCAAGAGTATTTTTCCAATGGCTGCTTCTTTCAAACCTCAGCATGTCCCCTTAGATGATTTCGCTCCTGAATACTTGGGCCGGGGAGATCTTTTAAAATCTAGCATGTTCTTTACTGCTAATTTGTAAGGATAATGAATTCTAAAAACACATGATTTATTTAAACATTATTTTATAAAGTGAGACCAAGTGACGGTCTTTTACGTCATTCTTTAAAACTCATACTTTCTGCTAAAGTTAACATGAAATATACGCTATGCTTCAAACTAATGCGTATTTTAAATGGCACCAGTGTGAAAACTGTTTTAATTTTCTCCCAGTTGTGGCAGGTAGCCTCTTCACAAAAGTGATTATGCTCCACCAAATTTTAATTTTAATTTTGTTTAACTATGTGTAGGCCTACACACATAGCCGCTCTTGTCAAATAATCCTCTTCATAAAGGTTATGCAAGATTTGAATGTGGTATGCTTTTATCTTTAATCTCCTCTTTAAAATATTGTGAACAGTTGATGTGAGGATTTCTGGTCTGTTTGGTGTGAATCGACATGGTTGGCCTATCTTTGAAAAGTTCACGTGTTAACTCAACACGCTGTTGTGGTGTGCTGGGTCGTCCACACTTTTCCTCATCATGAAATAACACCGTGCAGGTAAATTTGATGAAAAATTCACGAATAGTTTTGTCAGTATATACTGGTTTGTGAAATATTCTTTAAAATCTGTTTCTAATGACATTACACATGTTTCCCTAAATAGGAAGTTCTATCACCAAGATACATACATTCTTCTGTAGTCTGTGTTTGTCATTACCTGCAAAATAGAAGTCTCACATCTATTAAAGCCCAAAAATAAATAGGAATTTCATGAATACCTTGCATTATATATCTTTACTAAGAATATTAAAAGTTTTAACTGCATCGATTGTGTGCCTTAAACTTAGTGTTGAAATCACTTTCATAATTGATGACAAATACGTGTTCATGAGTTTAAATCTATCGGTTGTTTGTCCCTTTTCATAAGAGAAAAACAATGTTTTCAGACATTGCACATATCTAACCATTTTGTGAACCTATATCTGGCGAGTAAGATGCAAACTCTTGGTAAGCCAACCCTATGCTAGATTTTCCGAAATAACTATCAATTTTCAAATGTCCTTGTCCCAAATTATGTATTTCTACAACGTTTATACAAATAAGAATGGGGCCACATTGGTTGTTCACTGGCAGCGAAATCTTATTTGTCAAGGGAGAGTTAGCAGAAAAAAAAGCACTTTTAAGAGGCCTATGTTTTGAAAATTATTCTCTTGTATAGTATATTACCCGCCTCAGTGGCGTAGTTGGCTAACATGCTTACTTGGTGTTAGCTAGACTGCCAAGAACGGTGGTATTGAGGTTCATATCTCGGTTGGATAAACTGGGGGTGGTTTTCCCTAAACTGTTCTCCACTATCCTTACACGCAAATGTAGGTTCACTTCCTCCACATTAAACCTTCCCAATTCCTAATCAATTAGCGTAATTAGTACTTAAGCGTAGAGCTCGAACGGGTAGTAAGACCACAGTGGTAAAATAATATAGTATATTTGAATTGGCCCTGCCCCGTAGACCTTTTTAAATGAGAATGCCTCTAGAAGATATTTAGAGTTGTCCTTGCATAGAATTAAATGCTTATTATAGACGCTATTTGAAGTGGTCTATTCCCGGCAAACTTTTAACATTGGGATACTCTAGAAAATACTGTGAGTGTCCTAGCCTGGACAATTTTTGAAATTTAATGTGTCTTTAAGTAAATTAGAGTGGAAAATTTTGTAAAATTGGATTCTCTTGGAAGCTATTTTGAATTATCTTCTTGAATATTTGACGATTGGATGCCCCTATTTCTATAGAACCTATTTAAAGTGGTCTTCTTCCAACAAATTTTGAAATTTGGTTAACTCTAGAAGTTATTTGGAGTTTGATACAAAGCCATTTTTAAGCTTCTTTTTCGAGAATATCAGAGGATAGTGAGATAAATCTAAAGGGGGCAAGCTTATTCCAGGGGAAAGAGGAGTCTATTCCACGGGAGGGAATAGTGTATTCCAGGGGAGAGAAGACTTCATTTCTGGGGAAGGAAGAGTTTATTCCAGGGGAGAGAGGAGCTTATTCTAGGGAGAATATTTTTAAAATTTGTTATCTTGTCACTTTTACAAAAGAAAAGCGATGTACTAACACTAATAGCTAACTTAACTGCAAACTAAAATGAGGAAGTATTTCAATTAAACTTGATTTACTGCCCGAATCTCTTTGTGGGACGAATTGAGTTTCAATACAGTACAGGTGGTTGTACGGTCTTACGCGTCACTCTTGTGTTAGACTGATTTGTCAGTGACGGAGAGATTGGAACTCGAACCTTGGTTCAGTCATCTGAGGTTTTTTATTTTTGCTGAATGGTTTCTGACTCTACCTTTACTCAAATTCAGGAACATTTTCTATAGTGTTTTACCTTCATAAACCCTATATTACCAACGTAATTATATATGCGTATAGCCCAAATGGGTACTAAGAAGTGGTGAAATAAATACTTGACCTTGATCCCATTCTGGTCCAGAGGTCACAAATAATTAGAACTCAAACGTAGCTTGGTGCAAGAATACGTGGTATTGGTGTTTAAAATATCTATATTTTCATTAATGAGGGAGAAAACTTCATTTAATTCTTAGATCATGTATAATTATAGTAGGACACTAATAAAGGTCTAGAAGATACAAACAGATATTTTAGCAGTGAACATTGATAGCATTCCAATTTATTATTAGCACTATTTTCTAGGTATTTAAATGTGGCAGCTAAAGATCAGTTGACTTGAGGTATGACTATATTAAACTAGGTCTAGTAACTACTGTAGCTTTCAGATCGGGCCTACCACAATTCTACAATAAATGACTGGTCCAATTAATAACGAAGACTGTATTATCAATAAACATAAGTGTTTTAGTATGATTTAGCTCCAGCACTCGATTAGTATTGATTTAAATGTTCTAAAATTAAATTTAATCAAGAGAAGGGTCTATTTTAAAGGATACACACATTATTTCACTCACTGTTGGGCTCGGTTGGGCTTTAAGCCCTGCCCCACCATGTCAAAGCTAAAGACGCTAGAATGCACCTGCATTTTTAGGTTATAATACTTATTTTAACACGTGGAGTATGTAAGAAGAGAGATGAGAAAGGTGGTTTAGAGAAAGCTCACCCGGATTATCAGCGCGACTATCTGGTAAAACTGGATGTTTTACTTATTTATCGAGGTATTTAACGTGCACTTTCTAAACCAACTTATCATATCAGCACACAAGAATTTCTATGAGTGAGAGCGAAAGGGCCTATCGATGTTGCTGGAAAATATATTTTCCCATACCATACAGGTTATTTCTACATGCCAGAGTCCCCATTGGACAGAAGCTCACCTCCCCCTCTCTGGGAACACATGGAGTTATATCTTCAACATTGTCAAGAGAACACCTCACGCCTCGGATATCACCTGGCCTAGGACAGTCAAATCGCGATAGGTTTTCTCTAGTCTAACTTAGAAAACAACGGAAACCACAGAAACTGTTTTAACATATATTATAAATTAAAACAAAATTGAAAAAATATTATTTTAATGTGAAAAAACTTTTTAACTAGGCTAATCCCAATTTCACTTTTATCAAGGTAGTAATGTAAAAAAGAAACTAAGAGGCTTCACTTATATATAATTTCTTATTTAATCGATGGATATAAGGGTTCTTAAACAATGCCATGCTTCTGTAGTGTGAATCTGACACCTAAGACCATTTGTCCTCCATTCTAGCTATAACCACGCTGTTAATGTTTGTGCTGTCCCGTCCTAGTTCTAAGACGATCAGTATTTACTGGCGCACGATGGAATGAACGGTCCCAGTAGGAAGATGACCTGATCCGATACAACCGGACCACGGACCTCTATCATAGGACACTACATTTGTTCTTGTATAGAGATCACTCCTGGTGACCTCGGACCTAACACGTGGGCACACACTCCTCATTACTACACGCACACGTTTTACTGAGGTTCAAACCTTCCAGGTTCTAACGAGGTTCTTGCTGCACCCGGAGGTCATTCGCTGCCATCACATTATAAACACACTTCTTTAAGGTGGACGGACGGGAACTTGAACCAAGATCCATGTTTTGGAACTATTTTGGACGAAAACAATTTTGTAAAAAAAACACAAGTATTGCTTAGGTATAATAATTATATATAACTTATGTATACTTCTTCAGTATATATATATATATATATATATATGCATGCACTAAAGCTATATATAATGTTCCACAAATAGTTAATGCCACTATGCTCTTGATAAATAGCCAAGGACAGTTATGAGTACTATTTGTAGAAAAATTAACAAAGCCTATATGTATGTATAAATACCGAAGCAACATTTTATTTATTTTGAGCGAAAACTATTTTTCTTTCATAAAAAGTGCACAAATACTTCACCCCCTTAATACAGTTGCCTGAACATTTTTGTTGGCTCTTCTTATTTCTAAACGGCACAATACTCTGTTTATTGTTCTTACGCCTAGGAATGTGTTCAGGGATGGTCACTTTTGACAGATAACGTCAGTTTTTGAAAGTGTGGAATAGTGATTGTAAATGTAATAAGTGTTAATGCCATCTAACCGTGCCAATATAGTACCTTTTTAAATAAACTTCTTAATTAAAGGTACATATCCAGCTACTACTGTGTTTTTACTGAGACATTCAGAGACCACCAACAAATTCACAGATATCTCACAACACTTTGTTGTGACGTTCATACACATTTCTTCATTTGTTTGAGGAAGGCTAGATTTATGTTTCTCGTTGTTAACTTTGACATAGTGCTAATCGCGACATTTTGTGTGAATCGTCACAGAAAATAAAATATATTGTATATATACACTTTTTTACATCCATACATGTAGAGTGTGAGGTCTTTAGTCCTATAGGATCGTCACGATACTTTTAATCTCCATCTTGGTGTATTTTGAAATAACAAACCACTTAATTAATAACGCAGGTTTTATTGACCTCTGTAACTTGTCTTAGCGTTTCGGTAGATGACTGCCTCAATACAAGCTCAAGCTACACAAGATTAGTCCCTTATTATTGTCGACAGCTTTTGTTGGGTATTTACAAATATTCTAGAATTGTCTCAGACAACCTCGCTGTAGAATACATCTATTATAACTGATATATATTTTTTTCTAACCAGATATAACCCAAATCGATGATCGCATGGTCTAACGCGTCACTCCCATGTTTTATTGGTTTATTATAATCGTGTATTTATTCCCCCCCTCCCCCGTAGTTTGCGAGCTGCGGCAACCTGTTGTGACCAGATAGAATAGTATACATTAGTGGTTCTCAGTTCTCGAGAATTTATGGCCCTGTTAACTGGCTGGGAGAAGAAGCTGCGTGGCATGATGGGAAATATGGTGGCGACTGCTAGCTTGACAAGCCTTTGCTAGTACAACTTTATTATGGTTATAATTATTATAATGATATTAATTTAACCACATGTGTTTAAACTGTACATTAATCATCACTAAGAAACATAGTCTTACTCTTTGATATATTTATTTTAAAAAAACGACTAAACAAACTAGCTCAGTTCTATTACAAGCAAAAGCGTCAAATTATCAGTAAGCCAACATTGCTGGGCACGTGGACAGTGGAGTCATTTGTTATGTAGGGATGGGCCTGGACAAGGATGATAGTTAATCTGAGTGTAATGAGTCTGTTGACTATAGTCATCCTCACACACTTCCTCTTATGTCCCCCATTAGTGTAAATATGCAAACATCCCGGAATAATAGTAGGACGCTTTGCTGACTAACAACAAACAACACTGTGATCTCAGTTCTATAACGTTCCCAGGCAGAACATCAACCATATTGATTACATAAACGGCCTTAATACACTAATCAGTCGGTAACAAATCTGTTTGATGACTTAGGTGTCCTAGGTTTGATTCCTGACATGAATTAAAAATATGCCATGTGGGAAATAAGGTTTCCACTTTCATGATAATTAACTGATGACTGAGACACAGTTTGCGGTGTCTGTTCTAGAGCTAGGCTATAAAAACCACAAAAATACTTATGTATGTAGCTGTACCAACATTTTCCAGAAGAGAGAATTTAAAACGTGTGAACAATAAATGTTTCCAACGTAGGAGGCAAGGCATTGTCATTCACCTGATTTTAAGACATGAGTCTATAATGGACGTGTGAGATATTCAGAGCTATAAGAAAAACAGCCCCATGATCTACCACTTAGCTATCCAGATCCATGCATCCCTCATTATTTTGATGACAAGAGTATATGAAGGACTTCAAATTTAGTACTGTTGAATTGTCACGTTTATATACAACATGGTAAGTTTAATTCAAATGATGAGTGACCAATGGGCCGTGATACAGGATACATTCGAATAGCTAAATTATATACCTATCTCTCAGCCTCTAAGTCAAAAGTCCCTTGCTCAATTTCCCTGTAATGTACATGTGTCTTTTTTTTTAATGAATTTGAGAACTAGTTGTGAACGATACATAATCCATACTAAGTTTTATTTCAATTTATGGTATACAATACTACATTTGTATGGGTACCTAACCTCGTCACTCCCTCGCTATTTATTTTGTGAACCGCCCTCCTTTCTGTCTACTTGTTTGCAATCAGTTGGCCATGTACACTACATTGGACGACGTGTGACCTCAACACCTGCGCAACTGGTAAGCTGACTGACCACTCACTGACCTAGCTTCTAGTCTCATAACCTTACTCACTTGTCTGTGTGTCGAAAACCAAACAAGAGAAACCTGGGTTTCACATTTCACGCTGCTAGTCTTTGTAAGAGACAGTTTACGTTGATCGTTTATAGGCCGCTTGTATTGGTGGGAGCTCTGGTTGATTGAAGTGTACTAACAATACATCCGGCAGGACCAACGCGAAGGTGGGGGTTGGCTAATTACGAATGATTCAAGCCAAATAGTGTCGGGGTTTCTAGAATTCTGGTTAAGATAAATTGATTTTTAACGGGAAAGTAAAAGTTTGAAATAACAAAAAACCAGTTGTAAGTGTCAAGGGGTGGAAGCCCTTTGTTGTGGTTGTTGTTGTTGTTAAAGGGAGTAAATTTATATAATAATAAACCTCTCGTCCTTTAGATTCCAGCACAAAGGTTGGCAACAAAGTTTCAATGTAACTAAAGGTGAATAACAAGTGAAGTTAACCACATCTTGTAAAAATGGATCAATTTGTTTGCTCAATCGAACATTAAGAACAACACACACTGTTTAGACAAGTTTATTTAAAAAGCTCAAATTTGAAGACTCAAGCTAGCTCACACGCAAATAATAAAATACAATTTTGAAAAATTTAACAATTATTTTGTCTGAAGGCAGAGTTGAAACCAAGTGTTGGGAAAGGGAGTGAAGGGGAGTATCGGATGGAAGTGTTGCATCATTCACTAATTCAGAAAGGGAGTGAAGGGGAGTATCACATAGAAGTGTTGCATCATTCACTATTCAGAAAGGGAAGGAAGGGGAGTATCGGATGGCAGTGTTGCATCATTCACTAATTCAGAAAGGGAAGAAGGGGAGTATCACTTGGAAGTGTTGCATCATTCACTAATTTAATTCAGAAAGGGAGTGAAGGGGAATATCACATGGAAGTGTTGCATCATTCACTATTCAGAAAGGGAGTGAAGGGGAGTATCACATGGAAGTGTTGCATCATTCACTATTCAAAAAGGGAATGGAGGGGAGTATCGGATGGAAGTGTTGCATCATTCACTATTCAGAAAGGGAGTGAAGGGGAGTATCGTATGGAAGAGTTGCATCATTCACTATTCAGAAAGGGAAGGAAGGGGAGTATCGGATGGAAGTGTTGCATCATTCACTAATTTAATTCAGAAAGGAAGTGAAGGGGAGTATCGGATGGCAGTGTTGCATCATTCACTAATTCATAAAGGGAAGGAAGGGGAGTATCGGATGGCAGTGTAGCATCATTCAATAATTTAATTCAGAAAGGGAGTGAAGGGGAGTATCACATTAAAGTGTTGCATCATTCACTAATTTAATTCAGAAAGTGAGTGAAGGGGAGTATTGGATGTAAGTGTTGAATCATTCACTAATTCAGAAAGGGAAGGAAGGGGAGTATCACATGGAAGTGTTGCATCATTCACTAATTTAATTCAGAAAGGGAGTGAA
>CABFVZ010006950.1:0-10314 GCA_902151445.1 Timema monikensis | reverse complement strand
CCCATCCCGGCTACGGCCTTACGTTTATTTATTCTGAGTCAATGTAAAATAATAACGTGAATTAACGGAATGTATTATGTTTTAGTGAACAATTGATGGAAGAATGAATTGCACTCATTTGTTTTTAATTAATTTTAAAGATTTAGAATATATCTTGGACAAAATAGATTGTCGTCCTGATTGCGGACAGACAGGGTTGCGAACACGTGAGTACCTGGAGAGAATTATCTGCTTTTGACATATGAGAAGTCCATATTGCGGACACGTTGTGTTTGCTATGCCATACTGTCCTTAATTTGACAATAGGGGCGGCCCGCGGGTGCCTAGCAATGCCTTTGAGCCTTTTCAGTCTAAATTCAATTAAATTACATACACGAATATTTATTGGTTAGGTTAGGTTAGGGGGAAAACAAAGTGACCAACGGGTGCTGCCAGCGACCCTTTCCACCCGTGTCATCACCCTCATGCCGGGATCACGATCAACTTAACGTTAACTTAACGTAACTTAACGTAACGTTCACTTAAAGTTAAATTAACTTATGTGTGATCACAATTCACTTAACTTCACGTAACAACTTGAGTCAAACATATGCATTCTCGAGTATGATCTGCAGTTTTGTACTATTTGTAAATTGATGATCTGTGAATGTTTACAATTTTATATCGCTATAATAAATATCTATTATTAAACTTTTTTGATAAATTTAGTTCGCTATTTTAGTTTAATTATTTTGTTTCAATGTCCGATCACCAGACCTTACGCTAAAGAGTAAACATTGGTCATAATACCAACAAATGAATTACTAAATAGCCCTGTTGACGTCACTCACATAGTGGTAGGCTGGTTAGATCACGTGATACCCTTCAAGTAACGTAAAGTAAAGTAAAATACCTCCCAAGACATCTCTTACGTTAAGTTAACTGCAAGTCAGCGTTATGTTAAGTGCATCGTGATCGCTTCCATTTAAACACACGAGGAGGTCCTTTACGTTAAGTTACGTTAAGTTACGTTAAGTTAACGTTAAGTTGATCGTGATCCCGGCATCAGGCAGGAACTTCCAGGAGTTGCTCTTTTACTTGTTCAAAATCTGGACACTGGATATTTAGTTGGCCATAACATTTTGGATGTGTTCGCAATCCAGGCGAGCTTTGCCATGTTCACAATCTCGACAGTTTTCAATAAAGATGAAATCACCACATAGACCTAATTTTTAAAATAACAATATGAATGAAAACGAGAATCGTTATTATCCTAGACAATACTTCAGAGAACTATATTGCCTACCTATCGGTTCGTAAATCTAATCTATTTTTGCATTTGCGTTAGACTTAAGGGAAACCTTAACACAAATCTATATACTTAATTTAATTTATTTGTTATTTCCTCTATTATCCTTTGTTCTTATTTCATTGTATTGCATTTATAATATTAATATGTCTCATGCTTATTTTATATATATATATATATATATATATATCTGCAATATAGTTCTCTGAAGTATTGTCTAGGATAATAACGATTCTCGTTTTCATTGTATTGCATTTATAATATTAATATGTCTCATGCTTATTTTATATATATATATATATATCATGTATATATTAATTATAAACTATTGTATCGGCTATACCTCAAAAATATTGATGGACTCGCCAAAAAGATCAACTGTTAAATTCATCATGGCTGAGCGAGGCAGGTAGGACTTTGGTGAGAAAATAACGTTACTTTCGAAGTTTCCTCCTAATGAACAGGACAAATAAAAATGTTTCGTTTTAAAATTTTATATACAAGTTTCAAACCAAACAATATCAAATAATGTCAGATTTTACATAGATATTTTATGAATTTCCACAACTTTTTTTTATACTGTACTTAAAATATGAATAATCTTGTCATACATACCAATATGGAGCTAAAAATATAAGTATTTAGGGTATCATGGAAGTTGTAAAGGCTCGGTGGGAAAAATAATGTAGGTTTTAATTATAATTATGTCCCAACATACGTTTTAGGTTTTTATAAAGCCACAAATACAAACGTGTGGAATATTACACCATTAAATAAATATATTTAATATTAATTTTTCACAGATTTATAATATTCTATAGTTTTTAATGGTTTATTCTTTTAAAATAAATTATATGAAATGATATATATAAGATGTAAGGATATATAGGGTAGTTAGAGAGGAAGTGCACCACATAACCGAGGAAAGAGGAGTGTAAAATCATAGTGATACATCATATCAGGAACATGTTTCGCAAAAGACCCGGCTGATATCTGAACCGTCACCTTGTTTCCATATACGTCCAATCTTATGCCTGGCGTCTTAGACTGCGTTATCACCAGTGTGGGTGGTTTGGTATAAAGTTTTACTTGTAATAAATTAGGAATTGTTCGATAACAAGCATGGATAATAAACAACTAGAATTTTTCTTTAACAGCTACACAATTGGTAATTATATTTCAATTATAGCAGGAAACACAATGTGTTTCTTAACAAACTATATTACAGTGAAGCATATGCAAATGCGTCATACATATATTATTCTTATCCCTTATTGTTTTTTATCCAGAGAAAATGTTTAGTTTAGTGTGTTTAAATCAGAATATATATATTTTGTTGGCAAATGTGTCTAGTTAAGAGAGAAAACCTCTGATGTAAAAATAAATATTAATTAAACTTTTTCAAAAGATTATAATTTAATTATCATCTGGGTCACTTTCGTGTTATGTAGGATTACCAGTCGGGGAGATTGGGGTTCAAACCTAATTTGGGTGTACTGAGGGTGGTTTTTACTAATTTGTTTTATATTCTGCCTCAACGCAAATGTGGGTACATTGCCTTCTAAGTCCCACCTTACTCTTTCTAATTCCACCAGAGTAATTAATATATGTGTATAATCCGAACGGTACAAAGACTTGGTTAAAAAAATAGCAAATTATTATTTAGATTGATTAAAACTTACCGGCATTGTACTCATCAAAAAATACCGACCCTTCAAAATTTCTTGAGAACTTCCTTACATCGCTGCTAAACTTTTTACTTAGATCCTTGTCCTGTAAAAGTCCTTGAATTTCTACTCTGCTTGGAATAGAGGATTTAAGTAGGTTCTGAAGGTGACTCCAGACGAATGATCCCACTATAAGAGAAAACATAAACAAGAATATTTTAGATAGTTTTGACAAAATTTATCTAATAATGAGTATTAGGACAAATTGTGATTGGTATTTGGTGGAATAGTTGAGTTTTCCCTTACACAATTTTGAGGTAAACTAAAAATAATAAGTGTTCACATTATATTTACCTTGGTTAACCTCTTCATGGTTCAAAGAGTGTTTGATAGTTTTAACGACCGTGTATGTTGGACATTTCATCACTTCTAAGTATAAACTTATTCGAATTTCAGGGTCAACTTTTTGGTCCCTGAACAACGTCAAAAAGTAATCTCGATGGTCTTCACACGGCATTCTCCTGAAACAAAAACGCGTTTAAAATATGTTGTGTTATTTATTTTAGCACCGTGTCTTACTACCCAATAGGGTTATACGCTTAAGTAGTCTACTAATTACGCTAATGAATTAGGAATTGGGAAGGTTGAATTAGAGAAGAAGTGAACCCGCATTTGCATGGAGGGAGAGTGGGAAAACATTTTGGACAAACCACCCACAGTTCACCCGACCGAGATTCGAAACTCGATTTCCCCGTCCTCGGCAGTCTGACTCCCACACGAAGTGAATGCGTTTACCGACTACGCCACCGAGGCGGGTCTATTATATTTATTATGCTAATGAGTGAGGTATGATGAAGAAACAAATTTAGAGGTCGTTTACCCGGATTCGTCTGGAGGAGGAGTGAGAAACTATTTAGGGAAAAAAACTCAGTGCACTCGACGTGTATTCAAAGACTGATCTCCCTGGCTTAGGTAGTCTTGCCTATTGCGAGAGTGACACCTCATACCATGTGGCCACCTAAGCAGGTATTTGTGTTATTACGGTAAAATGATAGCGGCAGTAAAAATTGTAAATATACCAAGTGTGTGTGTGTGTGTGTGTGTGTGGAGGGGATGGGGGGGACGAGGGGGTGGTCGTGAAAGGAATGTGAGTTAAGGTTAGTATTATTTCAGTTTTTTCTATAAAAATACTTTTCTGCCAAATAAATAAAATTTCTATACAGTATTTAAAATCATATTAACTGTCCACGTACAGCGATCTCAACAATAAGCTTATTACAGATATTAAAAATCAGTTGATATATATATATATATATATATATATATATATATATATGTGTGTGTGTGTGTGTGTGTGTGTTTGTGGGTAGAAAATTAATCTAAACATAGAGTACCTTCTGAAGCAATAATTGATTTCATTTGAACAAAAAGGTTTTTTTTATTATAAAACTAAAACCAAATAGATATTATTTCCTGTTCTCTTCTATCCCACCTGGATAGTCATTTTAGCAACAAATACACATTTAAAAATGTATATAAATATATTTTAAATAATGACAATTGACTATGCAAAATAGTTTGGTAAGGTGTTCTATAAAAAGTAAAATGTTATAAAATTAAATAAACTAGGACAAATTAAAATAATACTTACAAAAATTTACTTAAACAAAATTAATGTAATCTCGTTAATATATAATATTATAGACTAGGATAACATAATTATTTTAACGTTCCTTTATAAACAGTGTAGTATTGTATTATTATTATTATTAGCACCGCGTCTTACTACCCGTTCGGGTTATACGCACTTACGTTAATGTGTAATGGTAGGGTGATTGTGAGATGAAATGGAGGACCTACAGTTTAACGTGGAATCCGAACCACGGTGGAGACCTGGCATTCCTCACATTCACAAGATGTCTTGCCAGAGGTGAAGGAAGGGTTTGGTAATCAGATAAATCTTTGCCGGGACCGGGGATTGAACCCCGGCCGCCAGCATAGAAGTCTGACACCTTACCCCTAGACCACCAGGTCACCATAGTAGTATTGTACTAATGTGCATTAACGTTTTTCTTAATAACGGTTTAAAATTATTTTTAAAATCAAATAAAATTATAAATTATGCTCATAAACTGAGGGGTGCACTTAAATATGAAGATTAAAGTTTTTGAAACGATGGAAGCTCAAATTTACTGTGAGAAAGATTTGCCCTTAAAATACATAAAACCATTAGGCTATGCATGATATTTGTAAAATAAGTTCTAAATGAATGACTTCATTTAAATGATATACCCTCCGTTTACCATGAAAGGTAACGATCTCTATGCACCTGGATACGAGCTTAGGGGTCACGGGTTCGATTCCCGGCTGGTAACTCGGGTATGTTTCCCTAAAGGTAAATCTTAATGGTTATCATGGTTTGGTTAGTTAGGCCTAAGCTAGGTTTAACTGTTTCCACTGGGTCTACCCTCGTGTTCACTATCAACATCATCTTCGGAACATGGGAACAACATCCACGGAAAGGATGTACGATTAGTACATTCGGGTGTTCCCTTGGAAATGGTATCTTAATACTGTTTAAGCTTTCCACAAACTGGGCTACGAATGATGTAGCCCAGACGCGCAGTATTATTATTAACATGAAATATAGGAAACGTACCTTGTATGGTTCTACTATGGTCATACTTTTTAAAGACTAGGTTCTTAGTTTAGTCAATCAGAAAGTTAACAATCTTACCTCAACTAATAATACTATGTTTCTATATTGTACGCAACACCATAGTTCAATAGATATAAGCTCCCTAATAACTTTCAGGTTAGATTGAGGGTACACACTGTTAACCCTGAATGGCAGAATTATAACCTTGCAACCAATAATATATGGCTATAGTTTAATCAATCAAGGTATTATTATTATTATTATTATTATGACCGCGTCTTACTACCCGTTCGGTTTATACGCACTTACGCTAATGTGCAATGGTAGGGTGATGGCGAGATGAAATGGAGGACCTACAGCTTAACGTGGAATCCGAACCACGGTGGAGGCCTAGCATTCCACACATTCACAAGTTGTGATTAATACACTTCTTGTCAGAGGTGAAGGAAGGGTTTGGTAATCAGATCAATCTGTGCCGGACCAAGGATTGAACTCCTAACTCCAGCACTGAAGTCTGACACATTACTCCTAGACCACCAGGTCACCAAATAATCAATCAAGGTAAGACTGCTTGCTACCTTTCAGGGTAAATGAAGTAAATTGTACAGAGTAATTAAGGTAAAATGACAAATATATATTTAATATATAAGTGTAGACCACTGAATGAGAATTATTGTTTATTTACCTGTGTGCTTCAATTGCTGCAATTCTGATTTCCTTTGGGAGGTGGATATTTTCAAAACATTCTTTTAAAGTCAAACCCAAAGTTATAGTTGATATGCCGATATTTCCAAGAGCTTTAAAAGCAACAATAACCTAAGTATAATGAGAGAGAACAATTATTTTAGTTAATCATCATACTTTAACACATAATAGTACATAATAGATAGTACATTAGATTCATCAATATATTTAAAATCTAAAGGATATAACATTCGACTGTGATTCCAAAAGTTCGACACATCCATATTTAAAAAATATTTGGCCAAAACATTTACATTTCAAAAATATTCAAAAGGGAATTATTAATTTAGGTAATAATTAGAATAGAAATATATATTCTACATTTATTAAATTATTTTTCAATCCTCACTACTCTATTTTTAAATTAAATCAATATTATTAATTGATGTTCTTAAATAACTTATGGGCGTAGTATATGAATAATAAATCACATTCAATAATCGTGGTAGCTTGTAGATACATTTATGGCTGATTGTATTTGAAATTCATTATTTTGATTGAGTAATTTATTTCTCTCGTCTATGTTTGGTGATTATAATTAATTGCATTAATTATTCTTATTATTTATTATTGTTTCTAGTATTTGATAAGCATTATTTGGAAATTTTGGAAATAAACGATTCGATTCCTAGTTGTACAATTGGTCTTCAGTTAAAAAAAATGTCATTAGATCGTTTATTGAGTTTGTTTCAATAGTTTGATTCTTATTTTAAGAAAGTGAACAAAAAAATAATCATGGAGCTATATTAAAATATATCATATAATTGATTGAAACCTTTTAATGATTGAAGACATTTATTTAAGTCTATTAACTAACTTACTTACTCTATCACATTAGGAATTCAAACGTTAATTTTCGCAATTACAAAAGTACGCCCCCTATCCCTATCTTGAGATAGCTATATCTAGTCCACCTCATTACATCATCTTTCTGGTTAATTTTAATTTATCCTCCTATCTGCATCTGGATATTACAAAATAATGGTATCTTCCCATCGGGTTTGCCAGTCAGTATCCTTAACAGAATTATAGAATCTTCCTTTCATGCTGTATGTCCTTCACACTGTAATATACGAGACTTGATTATTCTAACAATGTTTTGTGGCGAGTACAGGGTATGTAAAACATCATTATATAACCACCTCCACTCTCCAGTAGCCTCAGCCCTTTTAGAACCAAATATATTCCTAAGCACTTTGATTTCGAAACCCCTAATTTTTTTTGGTCATGTAAGATAAAATACCACGTTTTACACCCATAGAGAACGACCGGTAAAATTAATGTGTTGTTTGTTCTGAGTTTTACATTCCTTGACAACAGGCGAGATGACAACAAATTACTGACCGAGTAGTAGCATGCATTTCCCGACTGTATTCTTTTCTTTATTTCAAATCTGATTTCGTTATTGCTAGTTAAAATTCTTCCTAAATATTTAAACTCATTAATCCTTTCAATTGATATGTTATTCGAAATAATAACTTAATCATCGTCCACAATCTGTGATCTCTATGTGACCATATACTTAGCCTTTTTAATGTTCCCTTCCCAACTTATTTTCTTAATAACCCCTAATAAAATTTCTGTACTTAATGCAACCGCTTCCATACTATTGCCAATTGCCCTACAAAGCTATAACATCTGCATATCCTAATAGCTGCATTGTATCGTTTAATCGTATTGTTAATCCATCTCTACTCTTTTGCATTATCCTAATAGCATATTAATATCAAACGGGAATAAATAAAATTTCTAATAAGGTAGGGATGGATTTAAAAATTCGCAGTCCATTTTATTTGCAATAAATACAATAAAGAGATAAACATATTTATTTCACTATACCTTTTCTTGAGCCGTTCTGTTTCCTTGTATATTTCGAAGATTCAAATTAATCTCTGCTTCAAGAATGTGAACAATTTCTATGATCTCATATTGCTCATTGCAGTTGGGGTACCATTTGCAGTAAGAATGCACCACAGAAGAGACAGCAAGGATGTACTGGGCATCCGCTTTGTCTTGAGTCATAAGAGGGGACAGCAGGGTGACTGTTGTCAGGTCAGGCCTGGAATAAGATCAAAAACAAGAATTATATTCTTCACAAACACATCTAATGTGAAACTGTAAGCAACTTGACTAGTATTTTTGTTATCAGAAGACTTCGCTCCCTTCATTTTAAAAATGCTAAGTGCATTATGATAAAATTATGTCTGTTCTTATCGTTACTAAAGTCTTATAATTTTTCTTTGTATTTCAAGTTTTAATATCGCCTTAACTTTCTCCTTGGTTTTTCATTTGATATTTCTTCTTGGTGATCAAATTAGACAGCAAACAAATATATACTGTATTTAGTAAAACATTATGTTTATAGACAGGCCTAATAAAAATGATTCACTTGGTTTAAGACGTCAGTCTCGCCACATATGTCAAAATTTGATAAACATTCCATAGGTAATCGATCATTTGCTCAGATATGTAAATTCAAATCACTTGAGATGATTAAACGAAACAATTTAGAGCCCGCCATATTGAAATGGATAGCCAGATTAGAACTATGTATATTCATCGTTCGGTCTAGGTTCAAATAATGTCGCTGACAAATTTCGTTAAATTTTGTCAAACATTTAGTGGACAGGACAGATAGATTCGTTAAACTTTGTCAACAAATTTAGTGGATTGGGAAAGACAGACAGACGAATTTTAAATAGTCAAGTTACAACTGACCATCTTTACTCTCGGACAACTAATCATGATTTATTGAAGCGGGGGGAAGAAGGGGACCTTCGCAATACAATGAAGTATATGGAGTATTAATTCAATTTGCAATAAAATATGATAACATTATTTTGCTAATAGAGTTAGTTTCTCGTTGAAACTTTCAATTGTACAATGTTTTCCAACTACAGCTACAAGATGACCCTTAAGGCCACGTGAATGGTTGTTGTCATATTTTTCAATAAACCATTATTATCACATTTAAACTTTGCTACTACTGATTTCTATTATTATGTATGTTAGCTTACTCCCTCCAATCCTTGTAGTATTTTTGGTGGCCTATTAATATAAGGTAACAGAGAGGGTGTAACAATGGGAAAAAATGTGTATTTATCTTTCCTTTCTAGTAATTTTCCCTCCGATTAAAATGATATATTTGTAGTAAGAGACATACATTTTTTTTAAGAATATGATACGGTGGATCTGTTGAAAATAAAAATATAATAAACGCTGGAAATCAATATCATTAGTTCGATGCGCATATAATTTTTAAGTGTGACTTTAACATTTCTAATAACACAAGTAAAAATCGCAATGTTTAATCCGAAAGGGTGCGGTTAAATAGTACCAGGTTATTAGAACGAATTACTAATGTGCGGCGGTGCACTGATGAGTACGGCGTTTCATGAGTAATTAAATCTTATAACAATTTTAAATATATCTAAATATGACGTCACTAATAAACTTAACAATCAGTGGATATGATGTTTCGTGCGTGGTACAACATTAATAGACGTCAAAATAAAACGTCACAGTTTTACGCCGTCACACCTCTGTGACATCACTGCCATAATCACACACACCCATATTAATGACATCATTTTCCGTGACTTCATAAGACACAGTGGAGATGGCTTACAGACACTTCTCTACCGGCCACTCACACGGGATTATATACAGTGTCTGATACCAGAGTAATGTCGACACTACAAGTGTCTGAACACGTGAGAGATGGCTTACAGACACTTCTCTATCAGCCACTCACACGGGATTATATACAGTGTCTGATACCAGAGTAATGTTGACACTACAAGTGTCTGGACACGTGAGAGATGGCTTACAGACACTTCTCTACCGCCGTTCGGCTGTTGCCCGACACAGAACATCTGACTTGACAGCCACGCCACGCCAGGTTGTCTATGAAAGGGCTGATTTGTTTTGTGAGTTACAGGCAGCAGTCGCTAGCC
>CABFVZ010006949.1:0-14085 GCA_902151445.1 Timema monikensis | reverse complement strand
GTTCCCTATTCCTTCCCATGCCAACCCACAAGGTAAACCTCCATTTTCGCGGAACCTTATTTAGAAGAGGTAAGCATTTATCACATTGTTATATACAGTCCACTTTTTATCGGTTTTTGTTGTTGTTGTTTCGATGCTAATAATTTGTCGACTGGAAAGAACACCCCTTTTTCAGCAGAAGAAAGTAAAACACAGACTGGACTATGGCAGCATGGCTATAGGTTGATCATGGTCACTTAGTGTGCGTACGGAAAGAAATCAGGCCTGCTTACCGGCTTACAGTGTCACTCGATGCTGAGGTCCAGTGTATGAGGGTGTACACAGAGGACGCAGATGAAAGCCTAAAAACCTGCCAGTTGTCACATATTATTACTGCCATCAAGATGTTCAATTCATCATTTGATGTAAACAGGGTTCATATGAACCTTGAAAGATCTGGAATTTAATGTGTCTCTGTTCAAGGCCTGGAAAAGTCCTTAAATTGCTCTGTGCCTTGAGAAGTCCTGGAATGTCCAGGTTTCAATATTTGTTTTTGAAATGGTTGTGAAGAATGGCTGTAAAGACCATGATTTAAGATGCACTGGGATGTGTAATATCTAGCGCATCCTCTTTGATCATTTGTTAGCTGTTGTCTCCTGTTTACTCTACTCTCTGCTGCTTTTCTCATTTCTTTGTTTTATTTGTTACTGCGTCATCAGATCAGAGATAGTTGCGCCTGTAGGATTGGATCTCTCTAGGGGTAATGGGAAACAGTGTTAACTTCTCTGACAAATGCATTAGCGCTCCTGTCGATGAAATAGGATGTTTTCTTTAATTTCCTATATTTAAAAATCTCAAATTCATGTGCATTTGCTATTTTTTTTATAAGTTGCTTTAAAACTGTCATTTGTAATCTTTTAAGATTTTTTTACTACCTACTAGCACTTTAAGTACTTATAATTACAGTTTTGCACTAAAATGCCCGCCAATAGCTATTAGTTCATCTCCCATCCACCTTAGTGCTCAAATTCCTGTTCTAGTCATACTACAATATAGACTGAATCTAGAGTGACTGTACTAACCAATAAACCAAGAAGAGTGAAGTAAGTGACAACAAAGTTAAACTACTATTATTATAGTCTTATCCGTTCATTAAATTTTGTGAAAAGTTATTATTTTCCATCTATTTAAAATTTGATACGGTTTATAATATCTTTTATTGACGTGTTATATAGCTTTTGGTAGCACGAGAAATAACAGTTTTAGTTTTAAATTTAGGTTTCATATGTCTGTAAGAACCCTGTGTAAAGTTTTTACTTGAAAGTGTTATTCCAAAATTGGAAAGAAATAAAACCGTTATAGATTCAACATTCCATGGTGGAAAAGATTATGGCAAAAATCATTTAAACACTATTTAATGACCTGAAGCAAGACAAATAAAGAGTTTTTCAATACACTATAACATTTTAGAAAAAGAAAGTTCTAAGCAACATCTACTGAAGTGTATGTTGAATGTAATCAAACGGACGAACAAAGGCAGCCTACAGAAAGACCAGCCAATTTAGCCCAAAAAATTAAAAGATATTTTCTCAAGACTTATTACACTAGCAAAAGCTCGGACTAAGTGGTAGAATACGGAAGGGTTGGCAGGAACTAGGGAGCATCTAATTTCTTATATTGATAATGATTTTTAATATAATTTACTACTTTCTTACATTTTGTAACTGATATTTATCTAGAATCTGATACCTTAGCTCAGTCAGTAGCGTGTCTCTCTACTGAGCTAAGGATCCCGGGTTTTATTCCTGGCATGGCTGAAAAAGTATCATGTGGGTTTACCCATTTACATTGATGAATTAATGGCTGGGGACTGGATGTTGTGCCTGTTAGATTACAAGGCATATGAAGCTACGACAGGCCTAACAAGCCAGTAGTGGAAAATAAATGGCTTAAATAACAAACTTACCCAGACCACAGCCTGGAAACAGCAATGGATGTAAAGATATATACAGTGAAACCGGCCTTAAAGATTAAATTTATCTTAAACGGAAATATTTTACATTCTCGTGACTTTAGGGCTGAAAAACATGCTAAATCCCCTGGATTAAACGTAAACTGTCTAAAACGGAAACAGAATTCAAAATAAGCCTTTATGCGAAAAAATTCCTTTGTTCCGGTGGGCGTCATTTAGAAAAATGTTTGACGTCTTATACATTCTACATAATTTTGTTTTCTCTAACTCTTCCTTTATATTAAGAGGAGTTAAAATGTTAAGTCAGGTATATCTCCTTTCTCCTTCCTAGTAACTTTTTTACCAGTTTCCACGCTAATGACTTGTCAATCACCTTTGTAATTCAACCTTTAACGGTACATTACTACCTGTATTGAAATTAAATTGTTTGTCCCTTCTGTAAATTTTACTCAATATGGACTCTAAGCCTGAATTTTTTACTTTAGTCTGGCAGTTGTCATAATGGCTTCAAAGATAAGAGTTGTGCCTGATCTAAACACGAGAGTAATAGTTATTCATGCGAGTGAGCGAGATAAACTATCTGTTAAGCAGACCATGAAGATGTTTAGCGTCGGTAAAACTCAAGTGTACGAGATTAAAATAAAAAGAGAACTTAAAACTGCAAACGAAGACATTAATGAAATAGTGTGAGAGTAGTTTGTCAGTTTAGGGACAAAAAATCCCCACGTGTCAGGTTCGATGGTACAGTAATACGCTAAAAAGGTTGCTCAAAAACTGGAGAAAACTGAATTCAAAGCATCTAACGAATGGTTGGAGAATTTTCACAAAATATATAGGATAGTTTTTAAAGAACTTTGTGGTGAATAGTGAAACCATTGGAGGGAAATATTAACCTGAAAACAGCAAATAGTGACGAGTGGTGGTGGTGGTGGTGATGGTGGACTGTTCTTCTGCACGCTATCGAATAGATCGCTGTGTATGAAAGGTGAAAAATGTTAGGGAGAAAAATTGTACAAAGAAAGATTGATTGATTGTTTTTCTATGTAGTTTTATGTCAGGTGAAATGAAGAAACCCTTAGTTATCGGTAAGGCAGCAAAACCATGATGATTCAAAAACATGGACATACAAAAACTTCCCATTGAGAGGAATGGAGGAATGGTTAACGAATTTTAATGGCAGAATGAAAAAGTAAAACTGGCATGTTTTGTTGTTTTTGGATAAAGCAACGTGCCACCCCACATAGAACTTTTCCAAAGTGCTACTTGCCTGGTTCCCTCCAAACACCACAAGTCTTTCTCAACCAATGGATCAGGGCACCATTCACAATGTTAAAGTGCACTCTTGTAAATTATTAATGCAATATTTGCTCGCCAATATGAGTTCTACATCATTCGTCTCTGAGCTTGCAAGAACCGTCTCGGTTCTAACTGAAGACTACATCAACATAGGTGATAACTTGCAAACTTAACCAGACACAATGGATAACTATGCCTTAGTTGAGGATTTTAAAGAACGTTGGAAAGGAGAAGAGGAAGAAGAAGTAAAAGAGGAAAATGACATAGTGTTGGAAGAAGAAATGTGTAGCGTGAAGACTTATCAAGATGCTGTCAACCATTTAAAGGAACTGCAGCAATTTGCCCTACTTCGGAATTTGTATGATTTCTCAGACTAAAATGTTCGTGGAAAGTCAGGCCTCCAAGAGAGTACATTGTGTGCAGAAAACCCTGCAGTAAGTGAGTAATGTTATTATGTTCAGTGTTATGTGTCCATATGTTCATTTATATTGTGAATAATGAGTATGGTATTTTATGTTACGGTTTTAATCCCAATTATGTGCATGTCCCTGGTTTAATTTTTATGGTATAACTTCATTAAATGGAAACCTGGCTTTAGCAGAAAAATATTTTGGACCGTTGCGATTCTGTTTAAGGTAGGTTTCACTGTATCTAGTATATTCAGTTGTGTTGTGCACCTGGAAATCCAGGAGACACGGTGAAAAAAGAACAAGTTTTTGTCTCTTGAGATTAACAGAAAAAAGACAGAAAGATTCTCAAAAAACTAGAATATTTCTAAGTGTTGAATAACTGATCACATTGATATGAACATAAGTATTTCCTGCCCATCTCATTCTTTTTATCTGCTTGAAACATTGGGTTGTCTAACGAATGTGCATGTTCCCCATTAAACTCGATTCACCATGTTTTAAAAATCAATATTATTGCTTCACACAGCTCAATTTTATTCCTTTATGTCACTTAATAAAGCGTCAGCAAAAATTGTGGTTCCTCCCTAATAAAATATTGGGAGCCTTGATCTATATGTTGTTATCAGCACGTGGATTATTTGTGTTTATTTTCCGTTATAGGCCTTTTAATAGGTTTTAATTAGAGGTGGGTAAAATCATACATACTCAAATACAAATCTTAAAATTCTTTTATAATCTAAAATCTTTAAAAATGCACATATTTGCTTAAAGTAAAAATATTTAAAATTTAATCCAAAAAAGGTTGTTTAAGGTTTTATGCCACTAATCAATTAAAACCCTCTCTCGTTATTTTTCTTTTAATTAAATATGTTGATACAAATTTGTCATTTTATGTGATTTTGTTTTTCTCTCAATCATCATCAACATCAACTGTTTCCAGCCAGTGGCAGGGTCAGTTTAGTAAAATGCCTCCATCTTACTCTCGCCTTGATTCCTTCCACCACTCTTCCTCTTTTAATTTATTCCATTCTTCTCCTCTCACTTTAACACTTACTATTATCTGCTTCTCCCATCATTTTCTCAACCTCCCTTTCTTTCAGTTACACAAATCTAAACAATTATTCCTTTTACCATTACTTATTATTTGAAGTCAAGTTCTTCCTAATTGTATTCAAGATACTTTTATTGAGATTTATACAAATCTTGAATCTTTCTAATACCATATAATTTGAGTGTTCCATCTTTATTTTTAAATACTATTTTTAAGATCCCAGTTATCGGGTTGTGTTGATGATGATAATAATACTGGGTACATTTTACAGCTACTGTGACTGCTTTGCAAATGGGGAGTTTTGTCACATGTGCAATTGTAACAACTGCTATAACAATTTGGAGCATGAAGAGGACCGACAGCGAGCCATAAAATCATGTCTTGAGAGGAACTCAAATGCGTTTCGTCCTAAGATTGGTAAGGGTGTTGTTGGAGATGAACGAAGACATAACAAAGGCTGTAACTGCAAGCGCTCAGGCTGCCTCAAGAACTACTGTGAATGCTACGAGGTAAGAGACAATTACATAATTAGAATGAGTTTACCAAACTATATTAATACTAGTTTGTTAGATTCGACACCGACATCTTAGCCCATTTGGTAGCATGTCTGTCTACTGAGCCAAGGGTCCCGGGTTTGATTCCTGGCATGGTCAAACTATTTATCATTGGTGAACTGTGGATTTACCCTTTCACAGTGATGAATTAATGGCTGGGGGCTGGGTGTTGGGTCTTTTCTAATCTTAACAGGGTGTCCAGCAACCTAGAAAACCTGGAAAAGTCAGGGAATTTTAAAATATAGTTTTGATGGACACCCTGCTTAAGTTAGATCAGCGGTTCCCAACCTCTTTTTCTTCCAGACCTGTTAATCAGGCTTTTCATTTATGAGTACCCCCTCCTTTAATAACTCCACCCCTCCACACAAAAAGTTTGTTTTTATTATGCAGTAATGTTCTTAGGTTAGCTAAATAATCAAATGACTCAAGTTAATTAGATTGAAAGGCTTTTATTTTTTATTTTACATTTTGTTTAAATTTTTTATAATATTAGCCTGACATCAAAACAAATAAAAAACGGTATTAAAATAATTTTTAACCACATTAACTTATGATGAAAGTTCATAACAATTATTCACCTTGATATACAAGTCTTCAAACGTGGCTCTTAATAATTTCAGTGCAGTCCTTGAGCTTGTTTCATGGCGCTGAGTTGTTTTTAAATCTGGTTCAAATGAAGACAGATATAATCCCGAGTCAGAAACTGTGTCAAACTTATTGCAATATTTATTCTTAATGTACACAGAAGGAAAGAATGCTCTTTTGACAAGCTCTCTGTTCGTGGAAGGCAATAAATATGTTATTGCTTTATCACCGAGTTCTTGGTGCTCTTTATTCCCTGGCGCCGAGAAGTCAATTATATTTCTTTTTTGAAATCAGTTTGTAAAAAAAGAATCAGTTGAAAGTTCAAACACACTTTTTATTTTTTCAGAAATTGGTAATTTTTTCAGCTTGTTGGAAGAACAATTCGTTGAATGGATTTGAAACCAGTTATCCTCATTATTTTGCTTTAGAAAACACCATATTAATGACACCTTAAGTCCTTTTAAGTGAGCTATCATACTACTTTTTACTTCTTTTGACAATGTCAGCTCATTCTCAAAGAAGAAACTGTGAAGTGTCTCAAAAATTTCACACTGGTCATTTTTGGTACAAGATTTCCCAAAATAAGATTTTTTGATCGTAGACTCGATTTTGTCAGGCATCTTAAAGATGGTTATGGTTCTGTTCTGTAATCCTAAGTTAAGTTTATTTATTTCTGTAAAAATATTAGATAAGTACACAAGCTGTTGAATTCATTCACTTTCATGGAGCTTAGAGCTCAACTCAAAAGGGTGGTTTTCAAAAAACAACTTGAAATTAATGTCTCAATTCAAACAATCTTGTGAGTACTTTTCCTCGTGAAAGCCACTTCACTTCTGTGTGCCAAAGTAATGTAGTATGGAGGCTGCCCATCTCTTCACACAAAGATTTAAATAGTTTGGAGTTAGTTTAATTGGTTTTAATAAAATTAACAACTTTCACTTCCTTCAATGAATGTGGCAGGGGTTTGGTCGTTAGGCTTTGTCTGTGAATACAGCAATGGCTTCAAACTACATGGGGAGCGACTTCTTTGATGCAACTATATAAGCTAGCTGTATAAGCCAGGCATAGTTTTTTAAATAGTGTTAATTTTATCTCTTACCAGAACAAGCCTATCAGTCGCTGCTTTCAACCACTTATCCATTTTGAGACACAAAACAATATCAACTGAAAGTCACCCAAAACAATAAATAATAGCTAAACACTTCAAATTAAGCACTCATAAAAAAGGAACGCATGATGCACTTACTCACTTGACACCCAGTTGAACACTAAAATGATGGGTTGCTTTCAATCACGTTATAAATGGAAACATCAAAACCTGAAGCTCTTAGATGATTCGGAATATTTTTATAATTATTAGAAATGAAAAGAACAACAAAAGAAAAGGGGAGAGAAAGAAGAGTGTGTGATGTGTAGTGACAGTTTTGTCGAAGAGGGGAAGGACACATGCGTAATCACGTGATATGATTGGTGGTGGGCGGGACTAGTGACAACCAATTCTCAATCCTTCCTTTTCTTCATTTTGCGAGTAGGCTATCGGACTTTCACATAAGTATCTATTTGTAAACCAAAAATCCATAACTTGTGTTTGTGTTTTCATTTTAACACCTTATTTTCTGGTGTTTTCCACCTCCTCTTTTAATCGCCTCCACTCGCCCACTTTCTCTTATCTTCTCCTCCCATCTCTATCTTGTTCTCAATGTGTTTTTTAAACACTATAAATATTTTATAAATGTGGAAAAACACTTTAATATAAATATTTTTGACACAAAATTTCCAGAATCAGATTATAATGTAGTTAATGAGCTTAGTATCCTCTTTACTTGTTTTGTTGTAAATTTCACAATTCCTGATGAGACTGTAACTCGTCAGGGGAGGTAGTTTATTTTTCTGAAGCAGACATTTGTAGATCAATATTATATTTAGCAGAATGCCAGAGTTTAGTTGTTAAAGGTTTTTCATTGTGTAGAAATTTTTTAGCTTCCATTTTTAAAGTGCGTGTTTTATTTAGCTGTGTGCATTAACTACAATTTTTAGGTAATTGTACATTTTGAGTCATTTTATAGAATATTCAAGTCTTTTTTAATATTGTTTAGGTCATGAAAATCTGAGCCCTGTTTATGAGACATTATAACATGCTGAATGCACTTTAGTAAACAGATATAACCCCACCTCTTTTCAAATTATGATAGCGTTTTTTTTATAATAAAGAGGAAAAATGAGGAACAAGATCTTCTTCCTTTCTTCTGTCTTCTAAGATAAAAGTAGTCACGCACACACTTCAACACAAATAGAAGATGTCACCTTTGTGCATTGGATTCTTCCCACGTTTTTCCTCTTTACCTAAATGGGCTTTCTTATTTAAATTCACACTTACTAGTTTATTTTTCCTTTTTCTTTATTTTTATCAATTTACATTATTATAAAATTATTTAGTCATTGGGCCACCTCATTTATAAACAAATTACAATTGTAAAGCCTAAATAATGGGCATTCATTCATTACCCTTTATCCAGAGGTAGCAGTGTAACATGTGATAGCATTATTGTTTATTTTTATCACCTTTTCTTTGCCATATAAAAGTATGAACCTCAAAAGTTGAGAGGCCTTCTCTAAAATGTAAATAAATATTTTTGTATTTGTTCCACCATTGTTGACCATTTTACTTTTATTGTCCAACGCTCACTTGCAGGCAAAAATCTCGTGTTCTCACAACTGCAAGTGTATCGGGTGTCGTAACGTGGAAGAGCTTTGTGAGAAAAAGTCCCTGAGAGACCTGGCCGATGCTGCGGAAGTGAGTGTCCAACAGCATGTTGCTGTCAAGAGCAAACTGTCGGCACATATAGAGAGCATCGCTTCCCGGTCCAATACTGCTTCGGGGGCAAAGTGAGTACTAGCTTAGACTATTTGTATGTCTGTATAAGGATATGTTTTTATTTTTTTCACTCTATGAGGTATTTTTAAAATATTTGGAACAAGGTACAGGAAAGGTGGTTAGAAACATGTAAAAGGAACAAACACAATTTGGTTTTTACATTGAAAAGAACACAGTTCACACTTTACATTGCTGCGATTTTACCTTCTTCTGAATATAACAATATTATTTGTATCAAAATTATGTGGAGACACTGTAAAGTACTGTATCATATAGATCCGAAAATAGTCCGCATTCCAAACATGCACCACTTTCAGAGGAATTTCATTATATATATATTCCGTTCACAATGGGTTTTTACCTGGATGACAGTTCGAAAATCATATGTTTAGGTTTTGGGTTGCCAACACTTGTAAAAGATCACAGTTTTGTTATAANTTGGGTTGCCAACACTTGTAAAAGATCACAGTTTTGTTATAAATGTAAAGATCTTTAATTACCTGTTATATATTACATTTAAAATAACGTAAACTTAAGTTTTCTCATACTATTTAATTTTTTTTTAAATAATTTCTTTTTATCCAACTCGAAACAATATTTTAAACATAATTAAAAGTACTTATTTTTCGCTTTGGAACGTTACTTATTTTGTGTAATATAGTGCACACATCAATATCTTTTAATACAGGCATCGTAATTACTTGGAAAAGAGAAAATTGTTGTCATTTTTGTACATATAATAAATGAATTTATGATTATTTTATCGTATTTTGAAATATTTAACTGAATAAAATATTTTCATCAACTGCGTGTCTGCATCATTGTAAAAAACTTGTTTACCATTATGTTCAATCATATGGCTTAGATTCGTCAGTGGCCATTTTGAAGCTATGTTCGTTAGAAGTTTTTGTGAAAGTGGTGTTAATATTTTTTAAGGGTAATAAAACTATAAATAAACTTTGTGTCCGACCTTAAATAAATATATAAATAATATTGGCCTAAATTACTGTGGTTAACTATCACATTAATATATTACCATTTGTTTTCATTAGTCATTCAAAGTGATAGATGTCAGCTGTTGGCGTAGTGATATATTAGGGCTTACTTCTAATAACATTTTGAGCTATCATCTAGGTAAACTTAGCTTGTGAATGACATACACCTAGAACTAAATAATTTTGTATCAATTACTTGGAGAGGAAAAATAATATTTACACTTGAAAATAGTTTAAAAAAAAAAGCTCTCATTGAGAGATATGTTGTTTCTATGGCAGATATCTTGCATCCTTGTAGAGCTTGGTGATGGTTTTTGAGCGTACTTTCAGTTGATGTAAAGTTGTTGTTTTTTGACAGTAGAGTGTGTGTTTATCATCCATAATGGAATTTGTAATTTGGTATATTGGACACTCATTGGAATTCAATACGCCAATTATTTTTAGATGTCCTGCCTTGAGTCTGAAACTTGCTACTGCTTTCTTCCCTGGATTCTCCCTTATTGCGTCCTCCAAATTCTCATGGATAGTTTTCCATCTATTCGAGTTTGATTGTTGGGTTTCATATTGTTCATGTGATGCAGCTGTTTTGCATGCTTGGTGTTTATTCCATGAACAAATTGAACATGTTTGAAGAGGTCAGTTTTGGTTTCCTTTTGGTCTTATAGATGAGCTATCTTTTTCTCTTTCAATCCAACATAAGAGGGCATCCAATTAAATATAATTTATTTTCCTAAGTGCTTGTAGGTGTTTAATATCCTGTCTTATTTTGTTTATATTCGTGGTTTGTGTTTGTTTATTGAGGACGTTGCAGAGAGATAGCTTCTTGTTCTCCATCAAAGTTGGTTTTGTTCACACATGCGTAAGCATACTTTGATAAAAGTTTCAACACATTCCTTCTTCATCCATATTTGTTTCATCTTTCTGTGACCCATCATTGTATGCTCTTAGACATTTCTCTTCAGGATTGTACATGTCAATAATTGTGAGGGCTATACATTTACAAACTATTGAGGATGTGTCTATTTTTCTTGTAGTCTTTTGCTAGGGATAAAATTGTTGGTACTGATAGAAACTTTAATGAGCTGGCAGGTGGAATGGTGGGTTCAATTTGGGTTGGAATGTGTAATTTTTTCAAAAAAATTGCCTCTATCTCTTGGTGTTGCTTGGGCTTTTATAGTTAGTTCTTTGGTTTGCCACTTGATCCAGTGAGCCGCTTGTTTCTAATATTTAGGATAATTGATAGATTTCTTGAATACTGTTGAAGAACCTTGATTGATGTTGTTTTCACAGCTCAGCATACTAACCCTATTAATCTTAGGATATTCCTCTGTGCTTTATCAGCTGCTATCGCTGTACTACCATACTACATTATGGGCTAGACATTGGTGTTTTGGATCATATTTGGCGTGTGTTGTGGGCTACACCATCTTGCTCCAGCAAGTCTCTTCATATGTCTGAGTCTCTTGTTGAGGATTGTTGATGCGGTCTGCCCGATTGAGCTTGTTGTCTAAGAACACACTCAGATACTCTTCGCTAGCCATTGCTCTTCAATCTGAAATCAGCATTGTAATGCCAAAGGGACAAATTATTATTTACTGATACTCGTGTTATTCTCAGCAGCTCATGAGTTTATTACCTTTAGAGAGCTGTTCAAAGTCTTATAAATGATTCTTTGTTGGATATTTTTAGGAGTGTGCAAAGCTAGTTTTTCCAGTTTAAGTCTTAGTGAATATTTTAAAATATTCACGAAGTTGAATTGAAGTTTGAATAAAAGTAAAGTCCTCTAAATTAATAGTTCTGAAAACAAAATACTTGTTAAAAACTTGGTGTTTAGGATTTCTTTATTTAAATTTAATTTAGTTCAATTCAATTTACAACAAATATTAGAATCCCAATTATCCGTTACTCGCGGAATTGGGACATAGTCAGAACACAAAAAAGGTTGGATCATAAGAAGAACAAATAAACTTTACCAAACCATAAAACTGACTGTGTTCGCCGGCCGTGGCAATTTCCATGCTCACGGAATTGGCAGTGGAGCTATCAGTGATGTGGCCGCTGGTGCATTTCCTAGCTCTGTTGCAGTCTCTTGTGTGTACTCCCAGGTGTTGCTCAATATTTCAGAATTGTTTCTGTGTTGCCATGGACTCCTCTACTCTGGTGAGTAGTTCTGTCAGTCGGCCTCTGGCCATCCTATTGTAGGGCTGATGGGCCTATTGAGTCTTTATGGAAAGGTTGCATTGTCACTCTGTAGTATCTTTTCTTGGACTGAAGGCTTCGATGGCTTGGCCCGCTGTTTGTAGGATTCTTTCTTGCTGTTTTCTTATTTCCTCTAGGCAATAGAGCTTAACTAATACCACTTTGTCGGGTATCACTGGTGCTCTGGGCATGTGAATGACGTTTTACACTCAAAGCTCTAACTGCTAGATCTCACGCTAGGTTCCAATCTATTATGATAGCTTTTCGATGTTGAGTTCCCCTCTCCTGGCCGACTGAGTCCTGAGGTCTCCTCCACCTCCGCTTTTATATCTGTCCAGGGATAGTGTTTGAGCTGAAAAGGAGGAAGGTCTCAGGGGGACAGCCGAACTAGAAGGGAGGCTCGGGATTTTCCCCCTTTGTTCAGAGCAAGTACATAAGATAAAACATAATACAATTATTGAAACTAATGTGGAAATATTTTTAATATGCTTATCTTCTTGCCCTGTGTCCCCAATGCTCTCCGTTTTGAGGTTGATAAACCGGCTTGTCTCGATAGACTACCTGGATTTGCGATGTTGGCTGTGCCTGGAAGCCTAGTGGTTGGATGCCCACGTTGGTGTCTCCACCTGCTGCCTTCGGCCATCCTTGTGTCACCGCTATGTATATCATATTTGCGCGATGCATGGGTCTAGAAGCTGGGAGCAGAATGAAGCTAGTGACAGGATGAAATGGATGTGATATTTTTTTGCGGTTAAGGGGCAGTTGCAGTTTCTTGGTTCATTGGGCTAGCATTAGGCTGTGGTGTCGCTGACCGGAAGGCCGACTGTGTCCACCGGTTGAAGTGATTCCTATGCTTTATGCCCCTAAATGACATGTTGTATCATAAACAATGTTCTTGTTCAATTCAGTTGACAATATAAAATATTAATCAAGACTTACCTTAGTGAAATAGTTCAGCTGGTTTGATTTCTTTTTTGTTGCTGTCTGCAATTCATCCACTCTTCTTTCCAAAACAATCTTCTCTTTTTTAGATTTGGCTTGATTTTTATAGCCTCGCCAAACTTCATTCACTTCTTTTAGTACTTTATGTAAAACTTTCAAAAAGTTTCTGATATAATACTGATTTGCCAATATTATACATGTTTTGTTTAGCAACTAAACTTCACAGAACATGTGAATTGGACTACTTATTAAGGGCAGCTTGCAATACACCCTCCCTCAATTTTGTCCGTCTTTCTCTGTTTTACATAATCATTGTTCTGACCCCACAACCCCAAGGTTGAACGCCCCTAAGACAAATGTGAGTCGCTGACTGCCTCCTGTGACACATGAACAATGAAACACCAGTAACTCACAAACAATCACAGGAGTGGGAAGGTTGGGTTCTACTGTACTACAATTCCATTCCATCCTTTTGGTTTGTTTTTAATTAAATTAGTATATTAATTTATCAACTTCATGGAAATTCTTTATAATTATAGACATATGAAAGGTTAGGGAAAATTATCATACAAATATCTTACAGTTAATATTGTGTGCCAAAATTTTGAACGAATACTGAATAGTACAAATTGAATGGTAGATTTTCCTTACATTTTTGATAGAAATTATTTTAATTAATAAATTCTTATTGAAAATGGGTCTTTATATTTAAATATTGAGAGAATGCAAAAAATTACTTCAAAACATTATTTGAACTGGTATTAATAAAAAAAAGACTTAATTTAAAACAAAATATTGAGCGAATGTAAAAAATTACTTCAAAACATTGTTATTTGAACTGGCATTAATAAAAACAGACTGAATTTAAAACAAAATTTCAAGAAATCGAGAGAAACTTTTGATCTCACTTTTTTAGACAACAGGTTTTACCTAAATCAAATTTTTTAAATTTTGTGATAAGTTTTTGACAGAAATTTAAATTAAAAAATTAAAAATTGATTAGAGAATGTGTAACTGGTCAGTGTATATATATTTTTTTTAAATTAAAACAAATTATTTTTATTGTTGATTTAATTTTATTAGAATTTCAAATGAATAACAAATAGTTAATACACTCTTTACAAATTAAAAAAAAACTTTCTTTAAAAGGCTTCTCGCAAATGTCATACCTTCTTCTTGCCTTTGTATGCGAGAGTTTAAATGGGAACTCAGACAGTGTAGGATGGG
>CABFVZ010006948.1:0-14095 GCA_902151445.1 Timema monikensis | reverse complement strand
GTTATTTTGTTGCCATTTTACTCACTCACACTACCCGACTTCAGTCGGCACGGATAAATCACACAATGAATAATAACAACGTTTCACTACACTGACTGAACATAGACTGTCGTCTCGTGTCGTCTCGTGACGTCACGTCAAAATAACGCAGCGATGAAGGCTGCGCGATATATACCTGAAAAAAGCTGCGAATGAAATGATGTCAGTGGTAGACCTATTTATATTGGCGGACTTGGTTAGGATGGACATTGGACATATAAGCATACTTCTTGAAAATGGCTCGTAAAAAGACATTTCATCTTTGCTATCTGACCTGGAGGAGGCTGATAAATGGCTACTTCTTCATGTACATCATTCAGTTGCTAAAAATGTAGAGCGCGTTTTAATATAATTCTCAGACACTGATGTAATTGTATGCCCAGTGTATCGTTTCTTTAAAACTTTTTAAAAGGAAGGATTGACTGAGCTATGTGTTCTCTGTGGAAATGGTATTATATCACGTGCAAAGACGATTTATACACTTATGGAAGTCCTGGAGCACAGTATGATTGAAACTATACCAGCCTTACATTCCATCACTGGATGTGACATGACAAGCAATTTTGGGACAAAACTTAATGCTTTTAAAGCATGGTAAACTGTCACCACATCTACGACAAACATTTAGTAAAACAGATCTCAGTGAAACAATGATGGATGACTCGGAAGAGTTTCTTGTTGGAATTATATCATCAAATTTCACTTTGTAAAACCAACTTTGGGTACACCAGTATCATCAAATGAAAAGGATGAAAAGGCAAAATCTAAATAAGCTCACGCCACCTTCTACCAATATATATTACATATCAAACGAAGATGTTTGAAAGATTATAGGTGGTACCAAGTATTTGTTGTTGCACTCACCCTTCTACCATCATTGTATGGATGTATAGAGGGAGCAGTCTCAGCCCCAAGTCACCAGTGAAACTATTTCTGATGATTTTCCACATCACTGCACTTGCAAAGAATGTTTCATAAACACTGTCAGCCCATGTCGCAAAAAAGAAATTCAATGTTCAAGGTTTTGCCAGTGTAGAGAAAACTACTGCAATATACATAATAAATAAAACTCTTGTGCACAAACAGTATTTTGAATTTCACACAAATGTGTGTGAACATATGTAAATAAAATGTAATTAGTTGCATTGACACGAATAAGAGCTTTTATTTGATACCAAACTTGTTTACATTACGAATTAAGTGCTGCTTTACGTTAAAAACCATGCATTTGGTGGTCATTTTTTTATACTGATGACATTCAAGTCATGTACCCAAGATGAAAAACATCACTAAACACATATTTTATGATATCTGAAAATAAACCCTTTATACGCAAACTTTCCAATAGGACATGGGCCGGCCCCTAGACTATTTCAAGGAAAACCTTTATAGGAAATTGCATGCGTTTAAACCAGAAGGGCATACCTGATAGTATCATGGCGATTCTTGGATTCACGACCTTTCTCCCGTAGTGCAAACTGTCATGACATTTGCCTCTATGATAAAATTTTTGAGACGGCTCTACTATAACTAGACCCCACTACACAGTTAAGGTGGGTTCAAATTATGCAGAAAAATGCAATGTTATTGAAGAGAGTAGATAGGTAGATATAATGTATTAAGGTTATTAAAAAAATTAGTGTGATAATGACTATAGACTTGTAGTTATGGGACAGAGCTTCAAGCTGATTTAAAATCCAGTCGTTGATTAAACTAACTGATTCATTTTTGAAGCTAGCAATTTATTGCTTCTGTAACAAGGAAAAATACTTTTTTTTCAGAAGAGGTATATTGGGATAAATAAGATTGAAGGTAGGTGATGGTTTCGTGTTTTAACTTGCTACTCTTATGTTAGAATGGATTACAATTGACTATTAAATATCTAAAACAACATTTGTTTTCACAATCCTTAAAAATAGGACAAAAAGGATTGAAAAGGTATTCGCATCGCCTTATGTTCCATTTGCTATCTTACGCCTAGCCGTACTCGTCACGGGTGTAGCCTATACCAGAGCTTTATCACTTTACTCAATAAAGACACAGGGACTGTTTGGTAAAATACCAAAATTAATTTAGATTAAAGACATTTTTAGTTTCAAGGAAGACGTAAGTTTGTATTTGTTGGTAAAAAAAATTGATTGAGTGCTGGATTTATAAAGATCAGTAAAAGTGTTCCCGTCTATGCAGCTAGCTTTGATAGTATCTAAGTATAAAATTGCAAGGTTAACTCTATTGGCCGCTGTATTGAGGGCACCAATTCTTGATTTGTCTAATTCGTCCTTTAACATAAAATAAGAACCAAACTTGGAGAGTTATTTAAGGAACTCCTTCATCACTAATTTACTCCGTACAAGTTATACATATAATATTTAAAATTGAATTATTCTGCCTATTATTTTTACTTTCTCGCTCTCTTACAGGTAGAGAAAGTATTATGATCGCCAAAAAAATCGAACTCGATATTTTGATGAATCTAGAGGTTTGATGACCCCTCGAATCCGAAAAAAAGTTTTTTTTTTAATTTCCGTCCGTCTGTCTGTCTGTACCTACGACTAGAGCCTAAACTAATTTACCGATCGGTCTGAAACTTGATATCAAGAGTTTTCATAGGGTTGCCACGAGGAGTTTTTGGAATTGGATATAAAACCCTAAAAATAAGGGTAGTTAACTTAAGGGCAAAAAGAGAAAAAGTCGATTTTCTCAAAATCGGTTCTAACAATTTTGATTGAATTTCATTTCAAAACTTTTATAACTATTTTAAACAAAATATCTACTCTTTATATTTCGGAAAAATTACTATAAGGGCTCCAGTCTGATGAGTAAATTCTCATTTCTATCACATCTCCGAAACTATTTGAGATATGAAATTACTTATCATTGTAAATATGTATATCTATTTACAATACAAATATTTTATTCGAAACATATATTTATTAAATCATTAGCTTTCAAGCTATACGCAAATATACTCGAATATATTTTTTAACTTTTCAAACATTAAAGGTAAGTATTGCGACCTTCAAAAAAATCTAACCTGGAATGTTGATGGAGGTCGACGTCTCATGACCCCCTGAACCCTAAAAAGTGGTCTTTGCAATGTCGTCTGTCTGTGTGTCTTTTTAACCCCAAAATTCAGAGTAGTTTGATAAAGAGTGGAAAGAGAAAAAAATCGATTTTCTCAAAATCGGCTTTAACGATTTTGATTAAAATTCGTATCCAGGCGTTGATTAAGTTTATAAATAAACTGGCTATTTCCATTTTCCAATTAAAATTAATTTTAGGGTATTTTACAGTAGCTGAAATTTCCGTATCTCCACAACTATTTGAGATACTAATTAACTTATCATTGAAAAATGGTAGTACTATTAAAAATTAAAAAACCTTTTATATGAAATAAATGTTTATAAAACCAACAGTGTCTGAGAAATGTGCAAATATATTAATACAATTTAGTAACCTTTAGTTGTAAAACGATACTACTCAAGTTTTAACGCAATAAATCTCTATTGCCATAGAGCAGTGATTTTCAACCGTGGCTCTGCAGAACCTTGGAGCTCCGCGAGTCCATGTCCAGGGTTCCGTAAGAACTTGCAAAAGCTTGTGAAAAAATAGTAAAACTTGCCACCTTTTTTTGTAAATCAATAAACAAATTAAAATATTAAGGTTTCAAAGTGACATATAAATATAAATATTATTATCATCATCACCGCGTCTTACTAATTATTCGGGTTGTACGCGCTTGCGCTAACGTGTAATTTTAAGATGATGGTGAGAGAAAATGGAGTACCTACTGTTTAATGTGGAATCCGAACCACGGTGGAGGTCTGGCATTCCACAAATTTACAAGTTGTGAATAATACACGGCTTATAAATAAATCAAAGAAGCAATTTGAAAGTTGAGCTTGGTTAGATATTTATTTGCTTGATAGTTATTAAAGAAATTAGAGAAATTTAAGGTGCATTTTCTTAAAGATCGCTGACGTGTGCGTCAATTGTATGTGATCATTTCTCTTTGAGAGTAATATTTGTTTATCTGAATAAGTGAAAACTATGATTTGTTATTTTATTTGTTGCTTAGTGACACTTAATGATTTGTTAATGTGATAATGTTTAATTAACTATTTTAACGCTTTCTAACTACTACTACTTGCCATGGGCAAGATGTATGCAAACTGACGTCTTCTTATTTAGGGTCCCTGGGTTTATCATGGGATCGTTGTATTGTAATATGCACAGATGGCGCAATAAATGGATTTGTTACTCTTGTCAAAGAAAATAATCCAGACATTATAACGACACGCTGCTTTCTTCATAGAAAAGTTTTTGTTTTTAAAACGATTAGAGAAGATTTGAAACATGTTCTTAATACAGCTGTTAGCATAGCTAACTTTATTGAGCAGCGTCCTCTGAGGTCCTACATGTTTACAAAAAATTGTAAAAACATGGGTAAAGACTACGTCACATGACTTCTACACACCAAAATTAAATGGTTTTATGAGGTAAAAGTGTTGACACACATATTCGAACTACAAGAGTAGCTTTAGATTTTCTTCAGAGGAAATAATAAAAGTTATTTGTTCAACTACCTTGAGGAAGAATCGTGGTTCCTGAAACTAGCATACCTGTCAGATATTTATGAACACCTAAATTAGTTGAACATTAACATGCAGGGTGCCAAGTAAAATATTTTGGCGAGTACAGACAAATTGTAGCATTGAAAAATAAAATTAATATTTGGAAAAAAAAACCTCTTTCTAAGGTTAATTTTGAAATGTTACCCCTATTCTCTCATCTTGAGAGTGTTATAACTGACAACCACCGTGAAACCATTATGTCTCTGATTAACGGCCATATGGAATTTCTGGCTGAAAATATTGCCAAGTATTTCCCTTCTCTGTCATCGGAAGAGTATGATTGGGTCAGAAACCCTTTTTCAATTTCTCCAAGAAGTTCAGAAAATGTACTCATCCTGCAGATCGAATAACAATTGACTGAACTAAAGAATGATCACACACTAAAAGTTAAATGTAATGAACTGTCATTAGATATGTTTTGGATATCAGTGTAAACAAAGTTTCTTGCCATCTCCCAGAAAGCTATAAACATATTGCTACAATTCTCAATATCATACTTGGGTGAGTAAATATGTTCTTGTTTAATGAATGTAATAACCAAACAGTGGAATATACTGTTGTCTGTGGAATAAGAACTTTGTGTGCCTATCAAATATGCGAACACGAATTAAGTTGTATTAAAAAAAGCAAGCCCAAGTTTCACATTAAATAAAGTGATTGTAGGAACCATTGTTATTCTATTGAAACTTGTATTTTTTAAGTTGCGAATTAATAATAAAACAATCAAATAAAGCTTATTTTTTCGTTAATGAGTTCATAAAGAAAATTATAATAACACAAAACTATTGTAAAATATATACACCAAGTATGTTTATAACCAGTAATCCAGATGTAAACTAAAAATAATTGTAATTTTTTTATTAATAGTAATATTAGTAAACTAAATATTAATAGGCAGTAAATACTTGTATAATATTTTATTCAAAAGTATGATTTGATTTTTATTTACTACTAACCTATTTTTTCATATCTTTATTTAATTTAAACCTGTCGAATCTATTATATATCAGCAAGATAGGGGTTTATTGAGATTTTTCGAAATATTTCAAGGATTCCTCCAAACAAAATAAATGGTACGGTGCACCGCACAGACTTTCTCTCTCTTTCTATAAACTCGTAATATTTCTGAACAGAAAGTTTGCTGTAAGCAGAGGTGCACCCAAGGGGGGAGGGGCAAACAGGGTATTTGTCTCCCTCTTCTCAATATCACAAATAATTTTAATATAAGATTAAATAATATTTAGCATTGAAGATGTGTCGAATGTATATGCTACATTTTAAGACCAGGCTTCATACTTAAGCCTAATATGCATAAGGTTTACCGTTACACACAAAATTAACAATTGAAAAAAACATATAAACCATAGCATTTATAAATATTCTCGGCCTTCAGGACTTAGGAGGCTGTGCAAGTCCAAACCCGCTCTCTACATCAACATTTCAGGTTAGATTCTTTAATGTAAATATTGACTATTGAGTCTAAAATGGAGATAGATCATTGCTGTACAAACATTTCTCCTAAGAGGCTTAAGGAAAAATATCATACTTTTTTATATGTTTACAACTAAAGCTCACAAAATTGTGTTAATATATTTGCAAATATCTCAGAAACGGTTGCTTTTATAAAAAATATATGTCAAATAAAAGTTTTCTATTTCTAATAGTCTTAAATTTTTTCAATGATAAGTTGTTTAGTATCTCAAATAGTTGTGGAGATACGGAAATTAACGCTTCTGTAAAGTACCCTAAAAATAATTTTCATGGGAAAATGAAAATAGCCAGTTTATTTATAATCTTAATCAACGCCTAGATACGAATTTTAATCAAAATCGTTGGAGCAGATTTTGAGAAAACCTATTTTTTTTCTCTTTTCGCCCTTTATAAAACTACTCTTAATTTTAAGTTTTAATAAACACAGAGATAGACGGCATTGCAAAGACTATTTTTTTAGGGTTCGGGGGGTCATGCCACGTCGACATCCATCAACATTTCAGGTTAGATTTTTTTACGGTCGCAATACTTAAACTTTAATGTCCAAAAAAGTTTTAAAAAATATATATATATATAATTGCGTATAAATTGAAAGCTATTGATTTAATAAAAATATGTTTCGAATAAAATATTTGTATTAAAAATATATATACATATTTGTAATGCTAAGAAATTTCATATCTCAAATAGTTTCGGAGATATTATATAAAATGTTAATTTACGCATCAGACCGGAGCCCTTAAAGCCATTTTGCCGAAATATTGAGAGTATCCATTTTGTTTGGAATATTTATAAATTTTATAAATTAAATTTAATCAAAGTCGTTAGAGCCGATTTTGAGAAAATCGACTTTTTCTCTTTTTG
Organism: Timema monikensis; assembly: GCA_902151445.1. Classification (NCBI taxonomy): domain Eukaryota; kingdom Metazoa; phylum Arthropoda; class Insecta; order Phasmatodea; family Timematidae; genus Timema; species Timema monikensis. Next base: position 7,067 of record CABFVZ010006948.1, on the reverse strand, counting down.
CCTTTCAGTAAACTACCCTTAATTCTAGAGGTAAGTATCCAATTCCAAAATTCCCTTGGGGCAACCCTATGAAAACCTTATATATAAAGTTTTAGCTCAATCGGTAAAATAGTTTAGGCTCTAGTTTGAGGTACAGACAGACAAACGGAAATTCAAAAACCACTTTTTCGGATTCAGGGAGTCATGAAACGTCAAGATTCATCAAAATCTCGAGTTCGATTTTTTTGACGATCAGCATACTTTCTCTACCTGTAAGATAGATAGAAAGTAAAAAGGTTGGGAATCACTACCTTGGAGTAATAAATGAGTAAGTCTCTCAAAAAAGGTATATTCTCTTTATTTAAGCCACTTCGGAGAAATATTTGTACAACAATGATCTATCTCTATAATTTTAGATTAAATAGTCAATATAATGTGTACCTATTTTATTGGTCAAAATATGTAAATGAGGAATTTAATAGCATTGCAATAACCATTAGATGTGCAACCCCTAATAAAATGTCGAACATTTTAAACTGGAAGTTAACATTTTAATACGAAATGTTAACCCTTAGGCACCAAATATCAATAGTTTTACTTTCTCGCTACCTTACAGGTAGAGCAATTATTGTGATCATCAAAAAAAATTTAACTCAAGATATTATTGGATGTCGACATATCATGACCCCCTGAACCCTAAAAGTGGTTTTCTCAATGTCGTCTGTCTGTCTGTCAATCTGTCTGTCAGTCTGTACCTCGGGATGGAACCTAAACTATTTTACCTCTTGGGCCCAAACTTGGTATATAGGGCTTTTAAATAGGCTTACCCCGTGGAATTGTGGAATTGTATATCGAACCCTAAAATAAATGGTAGTTTCCTTAAGAGCGAAAAGAGAAAAAAAATCGATTTTATCAATATAGGCTTTAACGATTTTGATTATATTTCATTTATAACCGTTGAACAATATTACAAACCAAATGGCTACTCCCACTTTTCGTCAAAATGACTTTAATGGTTCCGCTCTGATGCGTAAATTTTAACTTTTAATTTTATCTCCGTAAGCCTCTTAGATATTAAATTACTTATTATTGCATACATGTGGAACTATTTATAATAAACCTATTTTACTTGAAATATATATTTATTAAACGAAAAGTTTTCAAGCTACACACTCAACACTTTAAGGTAAAGTAATACGACCGTCAAAAAAATCTAGCCCAAGATGTTGGTTGTTGGCGTTTCATGATCCCCGAACCCTAAAGAGATTTTTCCAGGATTTTAATATCATATTGGGATTGATAAAGATGAGCCTAAAATAAAATATAAAACTGTGGTTTGGTAAACAACCCTTTCCTTTTCTCCAAATTAACCTTTCAATTCAACTCTGAAATTGTGATATTTAAGTGTAAAACTTTGTCAAGTCTTCCGAAAAAGTTATGATGGTATTTAAGAAGATGGGGCACACTCTCTTTGACTATTAGTTCGTATAAATATTCATCAGTTATCATTATTACTTAAAATTACCAACCTGATATTGGCAGGCGTTTATGATGGATATTTATATTTTCCTGTTATATGAGACTACTTGACATAATATAAACTGCTCACATTGGGCTTGTTCTAGGTCTGTTAACTAAGCACTAGTTTAAAATAGTTTTGAACATGAGTTTTGAATATAGGTGGGAAATTGTGGCGGGATTAAGATAGATAGTCCCATATCCCCAAAATATAAACAGGTTGCTTGAGCACCCCCTGCTCCAGAGATCCTTGTTATTATAGGAGTATAATTTTCAAGAAAAATTCAGAGGAAAATCTCTTTAAAGAGCTTTTAAAGATATTTGATTTTTTTTAAATGCTAAAAAATGGTCAATCCATAGAGCTTCTAGTGGCATTTAATTTCAAAAAACCTTTAGGAAGAGACCACCATAGAAGTATCCAAATTTCAAAAGTTTACCGGGCGAGGATCATTTCTAATAGCTTCTAAAGTAATCTCTATTTCTAAATGTTTTACAGTGGAAGACCAATTTAAGCTTCTAGAGTCATCTAATTTTAATAATATTTCCGGACTAGGACTATTTCAAATAGCTTCTGGAATAATCTAATTTTTTTTTAATTCCAAGTATGTACACCCTAAAAAAACTCCTAGAAGCATTCAATTTTTAAAAAAATTCCAAAGAAGAACCACTTCAAATTGCTTCTAGGTTAAACTAATCTTCAAACAATTGCAAGGAGAGGAACCTGAACACATACTTCCTTGAGGATTAAAGGCCCTCATAAGCCCTTCTATTTTTTTCCCCTCTTCTCCCACATAATCAAAGTTCTGCTGCCTTTGTATATGCTAGGGAACTAAAATTAGATAAATTGTTAATGAACTGTCGTAAAATACACACATTTTCATGTATTCTTTGTTTACCTTATAAGGTAGCTAGCTGTCTTTCCTATACGATTTACACTATGGTCCTACCTAATAAGCTACACCATAGAGGAACCATTTCAGGGTTTCAGGACAATTAAGAGTTTGTCGGACCGATACAGAATACCCAACTGATCCCCTCCTGCACTGCATTCAACCGGGAAACATTTAGAGCCATATGCAAGAACTCGACTAAGTGGATGCTTTGTGGACTCTAGCATGGGTTTGCTTACGTCATTTTAGGTTAAAAGGTGGAACGATAGTGTGCTTAGGACCACTATATTTGTCCAATAAGCATTCACTATACGTTCTTGCACACCTCCCTTAGTCCCCAAAAGGAAGCAATGTTTTAAAGTTGTCCCTTCCGTCAATATATCCTCTGAGACTTATAGGCTTGACGCTGTAACAAGGCTCACCAACTTCTTGATTAGAGCACACAAAGACGCGGACGAGCTTAGCCTTTGTGGATGATCAGTTAATGTAGATGTAATGTTACGTGAGATAGACGTTGGAGCGTTTCCATTACCCCCGTTAACATCTATTTATATTTGGCAAGGCCCCAGGAATCTGGGGGCTGGGAATGGTGTCCCAACTTTTACAAAAATAGTAGAGTTATAACTTAACGAATGGATGAATAATCTATGGTAAAATTTAGCACGCAAATTTTAACATAAAATGATTAATATCATTATCCATTTTAAAATCATGTCATTCCTATTAATATTTTAGTAACTGCTTGTTGCGAGTGATTTGTATACATTTTTTTTCAAGCACTGCATATTACTAAATATTCGTTTTATTACTAATTACTCTAATGTGTTAGGGATGAGGAAGTTTGAATTAAGATGAACTGTACATGAATTTGCTTAGATGAAGAGGGAAGATATATTTAGTAAAAAAAACTCAGTACAACTGAACGGTATCTAAACCCTGATACCCCCCTCATTATCAGTCTAGTATAGTGCGAGAGTGACGCATTAGATAATTCGGCCACCGAAGCGGGTATCTGTCTATTAGTGACTATATTTTATATTCAATTTAATCCAGGCGAACATGCCTGGGAGAATCTATTTTAATATAATAAACCCAAGTTTGGTGCAAATGGGTAACAGTGAAGTTTATTCTGTATTATTAGTAGTAAATTTTAGTATTGCGTAGAGTTGTCTGTAGTAAGTAAGACCACTGTAGAAAGGGTATGGGAAAATCAAAGTAATATTTCAATCCCCATCTCGTCTTACTATCCATCCAGACAGTACGCATTTTAACCAATCTATTGTGGTAGGAATGAATATGGTTGAATTTAGATTATATATATATATATATATATATGTTTGGAGATAGAAAGGGAAAAAATGCAATATACCCAGCAGGGATTTTACCATTTAACTTTACCATTTAACTCACCATCATCGGTGAATTTATAATTTATACTAGAAAATACTACCATTTAATCTGAGTTTACACTTATGAGGCTTATAGTAACAAAATACTTAAACATATGTAGAAAATCAGTTAAACAAACCGATATTTGAACCAAATTATACCGTCTCCATTTCCCACCATTTACTGCATATCAAGCATATTTAAATCCCAACGTCTTTTTCCCCGTGACCATCGATGACACTCACTAGGTGTGGAAAAATAGAACTGCCTCCTGTTGAGATTTGAACACTAAACTCTGTGTGTCAGTATCAACAGACACATCTACTAGACCAGCCATCCCAGTTTCTTAATTATTATCTACCCACTTTAATTTTATTTACCAACCCCATCAGTGGCACCGACTTCAGATAAGTTTTTTTAGGGGGGGTCAACATTATTGGAATGCAGGTATGTGAAGTGAAAAACAAAACAAATCTGTGATGTGTGAACATTACTCTGCATTTTGTAAAAGATATTTCATGTTAAAAGGAAAATATTAGTGAGAGGTTAGCGACGTTCTCAGAATATGAACTTTCATACACATCCTTGATCTTACTTCTAATTACAAATATGATCATAGTATTAATAATTTATTTATGCTATGGATCACGATACAAAAACGACAGAACTGAAAACTGACTGACTCAGACACTGTATGATAGTGGTTATCAATAGGCGGCCTGCGGGCCAGATACGGCCGGTGAAGAATGTCAGTCTGACCAGCAGTAAATAAATAAACTGAAAAACATGTAGGCTTATACTTTATATATAACCCAACAGCACTCTTTTAAATCACACGTCTGACATTCCTGTGATAGGAGTTAAGGGAGAAGGGAGGGTGAAGGTCATTTAAAAGACAAGCGGTTGCGCGCTAGCGTGAGCCAGTATAACGGTAACCAGTCCGAGTGTAACACGTCACTAGAGAAGAGAGAAAGTAATAGTGAAAATCGGGAACTCAATAGTGACTGGGGGGACACATATTTGATTCCTAAAACCTGCCTTATCCACAAAAAAATATAAAATGAGTTATATGCATCAGGGCACTTTGCACAAAAGATTCAACAAGTCGTTTGTTTCAGAAGCTTCCTTCGCCACAATTGATTTTGTTCCAAAACATGCCTTCTCTTGCTTGTTTCTAAAGCACCTATATCCATATAAAGCCGTATGCAGCCATTACATTATTCATTCCAAAAGCTACTTTGTATCCATTCAACTCTAAAAATAATAAAAAATACCATTTGTTGTAATTACTATAACGATCATTAATTGGTATATTAATTCTATCGAAGAGAAAATTAATTTATTTTGTTCCCTGTACTGTTTAACATAGACAATAATGAATATTTTTGTATGTGATAAACATTGTTCGCTTGAGGTTGTGTTTATTACGCATTATTCTGAAGTTTGATTTTTTTCTGTTGTTAAATATTGACAAAAATTAAAATAGTGGATACTGTGTTAATATAACTCCAGGAAGAGGTAGAATAAAATCAATTAATCATTTTTATGAATGGGTAAAAACAAAAGGAAAATAAAGAGGTAAGCTAAACTAATTTCTATTAACTCAAGTTTTTACTATTTTTATTCTGCTTAATGTTATTATGTTGTGACGGATTAAATATGTTCTTAATTCAGATGGGTTTGTTTCAGATACTCTGCAAGTGCTCCTCCAGCTAAGCCAGTTTGTAATCAGAATATTAAGCTCTATAATGCAGTAAGTTGACTAGTAGAGACATTAACCACTTCCATAAAATGTTTTACAAAATACCATCAAAGTTACATCAAGATCATCTCATAATTAAATACTGTAGTACAGCGGTGCCTAAGAGAGGTAGAGCAACAAAACCGGATAGCTCACGTAAAGCAATGTATACTAATTAATTCATAAAGAAGGCTACACAGAGACCGGGAACATCTTTTAAAATTCCAGTGTGCCAAATGAAATGACATTCCTAAATGTGTTAAATGTGAAAAAGACAAGGGTTCAAAATATTTGTAAAAAAAAAAACATTTATGGGGAGAAACACTGAAATAAAATCGAGGAGGAAACACAAGGCCGAAAGACTACAAATCAAAACGCGAGTGTATTGCAGTGTTTATGGTGAATTTTTGAGGTATTATTTATCTGGTGAGCTCTCCATTAATAAATTGTAAAGAATGTATAACAGTGAGGGTAAAGATATTACCCTACGTGTTAAAAAGTTTTTCTTCCGTAGTTTCGTGAACAAACATTATAATTTAGGCTTTCGTTCACCTGTAACAGATGCTTGCTCAACTTGCCTGGAACTGTTAGTAAAAATAAAACGTGCCAGACCAGCAGATAAATGTAATCTTATGGCGAGGAAGAGATTTCACTCGTTAAGAGCCAAGGCTTTCTTCAAATGGTTGAAGGAGGAAAAGGCGGATACATTAGTGTGGTCATAAGATTGTCAAAATAAACAGGTGTTACCTAAAGTCACTGACCAATCTGCCTATTACAGTAGACAAATTAATGTGTATAATTTTATATTATGTGTGGGCACATCAAAAGATCACCTGACTAAGAACAATGTTTTTGTGTACTAATAGACGGAAGCTAATTGACCTAAATCTTCTAACAAAATTTCTGGTGCAGTTTTTTTTGTATAGACTGTGTAATAGTATTATGAAGGCTGGTGTTACAAAAGTTATGCTATTCGCTGATGGCTGTGGAGGCCAGAATAAAAACACTATAATGGTTGTAATTGTCTCTGCATGTCTTCGTAGCAATGCCCTCCACCACATTGAAAGTGTTGAACTTATATTTCCGATTAGAGAGCACTAAGCTATGCTGCGAGATATGGTTTTTGCCCGTATTGAAAAGGTAATTAAGAAAATGATACCATTATTTGTAGCAATTATTGCTCCAAGTAAACAGAATGAGATCAGTCAAGCATAAACATCACTTACACAATATCACCAACCTGGCGAAGCACCTCACGCAACAAACATCCGACCACACAAACCACACGCGAGCAACTGCCAACACTGAGCCTAGTGCCGCATCTCGCAGCTAGAGACCACCACCACCACTACCATGACAAATCCGCCCAACATCAAAGAAACGAAAAGACGAGAAGAAGATGGTAACTGCCAGGTTTTGCCAGAATAATATAGAATGTTCTTCAGCCGGCACGCTCCCTTCCCCTGTGCCTCTCCTATTCGACGAGTGTGCGCCATATAAAAGACCATCCGTCGAGGAAGACGTCACTCTTGGACGTGGCTGGGACCATG
>CABFVZ010006947.1:0-14105 GCA_902151445.1 Timema monikensis | reverse complement strand
CTCACAAAATTTCATGAGAATCGGTCAAGCCGTTTCGGAGGAGTACGGGAACGAACATTGTGACACGAGAATTTTATATATAAGATAAATTTTGAAGAACAACATTAGCTTTCTTTTGAGATATTTAGTGTGTTTTTATTATTTACCGTTCTGGAGTTATGGCTCCATATGTCAGCTTTTTTGCCAAAAATTAGGATTTTTTCAAACTTTGAGCGACGAGCGGCATGGGTTAACGTCGTTTAATCGAGCTCAAATTTCGGCTATCTCAATATCTGGAAAGGTGAATCGTTTTGTGGGGTCCACACGAACAAAATTCCGACATCGATTTTTTGCAGTAACCCTAGTGTGTATTTTACCCATGATTAGTTGCTTCTAATTTTAGGGCCGAAAAAAGGGCTGAACTGGTTTAGCCTGGGTCATATCTATTAAGTGTCCTATATAGGCTCATAAAGTGACATATTTTAGAGGCATTGCTGTAGGGTTATATCTAGTCATAAATATGAGATATTAATTTAATATTTTTTCTCCGATAAGAAAAGGACTTTAACGATTCTGTATATTAAAAAATTTATTTAATTAATAATTTTTTATTTAGAAAAATCATCAAATGTGGTGTTTCCAGTTATACTTTTTTTGGAAAATTATGCTGAAAACATTAATATAGATACATAAAAACAGAGATTATGAATTTCTAAAAAAGTGGTATATTAATATTCTATAGTCGCCGCTGAAAATCTGCCTGGATTTACCTAAAACTAACAACATTCTCTTGTTATTTTGAATCTTCCTGGGTGACACGCTCTTGCAGCTCCGATTCCTAACCTGCCGTGTGGATCTTGGAGTGAAGGAAGGAGACCCAGCAAGAGCAGGTAAGGCAAGAGAGGGGAAACAAACGTCTGGCTGGATAAAGTTGTTTCAAAGCGGCTGGCAGGTTTTTTCGATACCCGTCATTTTTAATTTTACGTGTGATTTTTCAGGCAGTTTTTTCTTCCAGATAACACTGGTGCACAACATGCATTGGTCATTTCCTCCCAAAAATATCATCATACAGAAACGAACAGATTTTTCAATTTGACAACAATTTACTATTTGTGACTAAAAATCTTTTTTGTACACACAGATTCAAAAAAATTCTTAGACTTCTGGTTTGGACCCTGGCCCCGTTAGAATCTATATTTTATAACTGACCGGAATATTGGAACAATGGCACTGGGTGGTGATTTAAGAATTGGTCTTCTCGGAGTTCTCCGGTTTAGTCCCACATCTTCATCCCGGCACGACTCCAATCTCATTTCATCCCTCAGCCACTTGTGTCACAACCTTCTGATTACGGGGTGGACAGATATCAATTTTCCTTACCTTCCCAACTTTTTTAGCGCCACCATCTACTACCCATTTGGGTTATACGCCTACATACTAATTAAACTAATGAGTTAAGTATTAGGAAGATTTTATTTTTAGGAAATTAACCCACACTTGGAGAGTGGAAACAATTTAGGGGGGAAAAACCTCGTTGCACCTGACTGGGATTGAACCCCGATCTCCCCATCGTGGGCAGTCTAATCCAACACGAGAGTATTGGGTTAGACCACAGGCCATCGAAGCGGGAAAATCTCTTGTTATTCTCACCATAAAATGATGTATTATTTTTACTTAAGAATTTCCCCTTCCCCAACCCTACCCTGTCAATGTATCAACTTTTAGATACTTTAATAAGATGCAATTACCAGAATTTATGTCAGCTATATTGCAACTAGGGGTAAAATCATCACATTGAACTCTTTGAAAAGCGAGTGTTAGCAATCTGTTTATTCAGCGAAAATACTTTTTTTTCTCACCTATACTTTAATGAGATTTAATATGGAGGCTTATTTAATGTAATGAATTTTTTTTCTTTCCAACCTTGATTTAGAAGCAGAAACATAATAGTTTCCATTAAATCACAAACTCATCCTAAAACACTTCCTCCCTCCCTGGCCCTTGGCTATTTTCTGAAATAGGAATAATTTTGTAGAATTCAATGCTGGTATGCCTACTGTATTCAGTACAGTAATAAAAATTCTCAATGTTTTAATTGATTTGTAAAAAATATCATAGACGATGTAGGGTTTTACCCCATGCCAATTTACCCTATTCCTCGAATCCCTATAGATCATGACACCAGTGTCACACCTCAACTCTTATAAATTCAGTTTAGAGGTTCATCATGCGTAGTTGTGCTACACCCCGGCATCATTCACCCATTAAGACCTTGTCGGTGTTGGCGAGAACTTTGTGAAGGTTACATTTACTTACTTATGGTAGAACGTCAATGCAGCAAGAGTACATAAATTAGAGAGGTGGGCTGCAGACCATTTTACACCACTCTATTTTAATTTTAATTTTACCTCAAGTGTCTCTTACAATGAGCCTGGTTAAAATGATATTTTAGCCATTGTATGAATAGTCAACATTAAAGATAATAAGTCACGGGATTTTGTTTAAGGTTGTTTAAATGGTCGAAAAAATTCTATAGATTAATGTTATTTTATAGTTTTACTAATCCACATTGAATGGTTTCCTGATGAAATTCCAAAATAAACATCAAAATATTTTTCAATTTTTTTGTGGCTGGTATATGATGATTTTAATCAGAATATTGCAGACTACAACACTAAAAAAGTATTTATAGCCCGATGTTTAGTTTCGGCCTAAAATTATCTTTGCCAACACAGGACTCTAATAAGGAAATTAGTTTGCAATGAATTTGTAGTTCACCTGCATTAAAAGTTTGTATTTTTGGCAATTTTATCTTGAAAATTAACAAAACTTAAAACCCTCATTGTCAGGGGCTCCGAAAGATATTTTAAATTGGGAGGGGGCTCAACTAAGAGGGAGTCCGGAGGTTCTGACCAAGTAAAATTTTAGACCGTGAATGACTTTTAAAGCTATTTGAAGAAGATTTATTTTTCACGAACAGTACATTTTTGTTTGTCTTTTCTTTGTCATTATTTAAAATAACAACAAAGTAGGAACTTATATGAGGAAAACGTAACTTTTTTCAGTCAATAATTAAAAATTGATGTATCCTCTGCCATCGACCTTACATTATGTAGCCCTGAGATCGCTGCTCACTTCCTTTGGAAGACTCACTCAGATCTATGTGACAGCGATCACTTTCGCCATCTGCTTTTACCACTTCAAGATAATCCCATTACAGCACAGTTACCTCAATGGGTGCTTAAACGAGCTGACTGGGATAAATTTCACGAGCTCACCATATTTGATGAACCCCCATTTTCCTGACGTTGATGTTATGGCTGGGCATTTTACTTCAACGGTTATCGCGGTGGTGAGGGCTTCCATCCCCGAATCCGCGCCACCGTCGATTTCCCTGGTAGAACGAGGAGTGTCGGTTGGCTATCTCTTGACCATCGAAGGGCCCTACGTCTCTTCCATCGACATCCCACTAAGGAGAATCTAGTGTAATTCCATATTCTACTTGCCCGAGCTTGCTGTATAATTCAAGAAAGCAGAAGCTAGTGTTGGAAACAGTTTATTTGTACCCTTACTATTTCCACTCCCACAACTAAGATTTGGGACAATATTCGTAAATTACGTAGTAGCAAAGATTATAATATACCTGCACTCATGTCTAACAGTTCCCTTGTCTTCTCCCCTGTGGAGGTTGTCGATGAATTGGGCTCGATGTTCACAGATATTTCTAGCACTGCGAGCTACTCTAACAAGTTTGCTGTGCATAAGCAGAGCACAAAGTGCCACACTATTGATTTTGGTCAAAGTCAGGGCGAGAATTTTAACTCCCCCTTACTCTAGATAAACTGACCTACGCCCTGTCCCAGGTGGGCAACACAGCTTCCGGCCCTGATGATATTCATTATGAAATATTGTGTCAACATCCCCCTGCCAGATGGGCGTTCCTCTTAGACCTCTACAATAGTGCTTGGGAATCTTGTCAGTTTCCAACACTGTGGAGGCAAGCAACCGTAATCACTATGTATAAAAGTGTCAAGAACAAATTAGAGCCAACTAACTATAGCGCTATAGCCTTAACCAGTTGTGTATGCAAAATATTGGAAACAATGATAAACGATTTATATGGTATTTAGAATCTCGCAATCTGCTATCAAATATTCAATGTGGTTTCCGCCGTAACCGATCCATTGTGGATCATCTCGTCCATCTAGAGATTGCAGTTCTTGACACCTTTCTCCATAAACAGCATCTTTTAGTAGTTTTATTTGACTTTGAGATGGCGTACGATACAATATAGTGGTACAGCATTTTAAAAACCCTTTTTAATTGGGGTTCTAATTTTATAAATAATTTTGTCAAATAGACACTTCCGGGTGAGGTTAAATAACACAACATCCGATAATTTTATTCAAAAAATTGGGGTGCCTTAGGGCAGTATTTTAAGCTGTACGTTGTACGCCATCACAATAAATGGCATTGTGGACAACGTTCGCCTACGTGTCCGTTCATGCCTTTTCGTGGATGACTACGCAATTTATTGCAGTTCATAGAGTCTCCACAGGGCTGAACGGGAGATACAATTAGCTGTCAACAAGCTATGAATCTGGGCGTCTCGTAGTGGCTTTTATCTTATCTGCAGCCAAGACGATGGTCGTCCACTTGCATAGATTACACGGAATACAGCCAGCCCCCAATATTTTAATGAACTACGTTGTTTTACCAGTCTCGGAGAGCGTAATGTTTCTGGGACTTTTATTTGATTTTAAACTAACTTGGATTCCCCACATCAAAGACCTGAAAGAGAGGTGTGTTAAGTACTGAATGTACTTAAAGTAGTTAGCGTTCGCTCTTGGGGTGCTGATAGGGAAACCTTGATGTGCAGCTATAGATTCTTGGTGAGATCAAAACTTGATTACAGCAGCTTTGTTTATGACTTAAGCTAGACCCTCGGCATTGAAGATGCTAGATAGTGTCCACCATGCTGGCATTCAACTGGCTAATAGTGCTTTTCATACCAGTCCAGTTGTCAGCACCTGTGGCGACGCCGGTGATCACCCTCTTTATTAACAGTGGTCCTATCTTCTGGTATCTTATGTGTCTAAGCTGCATTGCATGCAAAAGCGTATTGCTTACCGTCCTGTGTTCCATCCCCCTAACCATGTCTTGTATGAAACCAAATGGTGTAGTACAAGGCCGCCTCCACATGCTATCGGTTTTCGACACGTGTGGAATATTCCTGCCAAAGGTTATCCCCACATCTCCAGGTCGAGCCTCTCCCTGGAATATACACCTTCTGAAATGCCATTTTTATCTTTCCAAGTTTCCTAAAGCGACCACTCCAAATGTTATATATGAGAGGACCTTTAACGAGAACCTCTCCAATCGCATTCATGGCTTTCAACGCATCCACACGAATGGTTCAAAGTGTGGTGCCTTTGTGGGATACACCTTTGTTGTGGAGTGAAACAATTTTAAATTTGGTCTACCTTGTGAATCCAGTGTTTATGGTGGAATTATACGCCATATTTAAATCTTTGTGTTTTGTGTATCGTAGCTGTCACCGTTCTGTTCTCATTTGCACGGATTCCATGAGTTCTCTGTTGGCATTGTCCACTTTGTACTCCTGGAATCCACTCGGGCAGATGATACATGAGAAAATTTTACAAATTGATTCATTAAGCACCCAGCTCGCGTTTTGCTGGATTCCTGGTAATGCTGGTCTCTCAGGAAATGAACTGGCGGACCAGGCAGCCAAGGAGGTGGTTCATCTACCTCCTGAGGCGAGTTTGGGTGTCATGTTTTTAGATCTGAAGGGTTATGTTTGGCGTGGGGTCTTACACACCTGGCACGAGCAGTGGGTCTTTACCTCTGCTCAGAACATGCTGTGCTCCATAAGGGATGGTGTGTCGCGGTGGCCCTCTTCTATACGAAAGTCTAGAAGAGAGGAGGTCATCGTGACAAGGCTCCGCATCGGACACTCATCATTGACCCATGGGTTTTTATTGAGAGGGGACCCACCCCCAGTGTGTGAGTTTTGTGATACTCCCCTTTAGTGGGTACCACATTTTGGTGGAATGTCATAAATACTCCCTTATCCGCCTTGCTCTTGATTTTAAAGATGACCTACAGTTTTTACTACGCGACAGCGCTGATGGAGTTATTTGCTTACTCCGTTTTATACACCAGGCGGATCTTTTTAACGCCATTTGAGTCACTTTTATAAAGTGGCTCATATGGATTTTCTCATTGAGATTATTTCTAACGTGTTTGTTTTGTCGCTTCAACATATTTTATTCTAATGTGTTTGTTTTGTCATTTTAATGTGTTATATTTCAATCTGTTTGTTGTGTTCTTTTAATGTAGTGTATACACATGTGGTTTTTTTTTAGCAGGTTTATCACTCAAATGGTACTAATAGCCCATTTGAGCACTCCTATGGAGTGTCTCAAATAGGTATTTTATCACATTGAAAACTATTATTTTTAAATTTATACCATATATTGTGTATTCACCTGTATATTCTGCAGGTGAATTATTATGTATCTACCCTATGGGGATTTTACTATATTTTTAATATTGTTCAAGGCCCTAATGACCTATGTTGATGGGCCTATAAACTCTAATAATAATAATAATAATAATAATAATATTAAAAAATGTAGTTAAGCCCTGTATATGTTTGTATTTTATATGTAATAATACTATCCAGTGGTATTTGTGTTGTAAGGGTAATTAGTAAAAAAATAAGGGTTTTTTAACATTCTGGCTCCAAAGCCAAAAGAGGAATCGGAAGCCCTCTTCTGAAAATTTTCCGAAACTTGAATGCCCTCAAAAGCTATTTAGAGTGGTCCACACTTGTAAAAATTTGTGAAAATTATATTCTTCTAGAAGTTAATTGGAGTGGTTCTCACCCATATGATTTTTTTTTTATTTGAAATTTTCTAAAAGCTACTTAGGGTTCACCTGCAAGCAAGTCTCTTGCAAATTTATTATCTGTAGTTGCTATTTAAAGGAAGCTTCCCCCAACAAATTTAAAAAAATTAGATGCCTTTATTATCTTTTTAGAGTAGTTAATTAGTGTCAACTTTTTTTTCAATCAGATCCTCTAGAGAAGTTTTTTTTAAATTATGTTCAGTGCACACAACCAAAGAAATATGTCTTTCATTGTAGGTGCTAAGGGTCTTACAAATTGCCAGGGTTATCCACAACTTGCATAAGGATACTGTAAGTGGAGTGCCTCGGGAGATTAAACATTAGCCTTATATCACTTTTCTCTGATGGCCACGAATTTGTCATAAAGGTTAAATGTTCATAAAGCGCCATAATAGATTTTAGCTATTTTGACTTTAACTCCATGTGCATAGTATAAATGTATTTTTCAATCTAAGGACAAAATATTTGGTTTAAGGTTGTGTATCTTTGATTAAACTACATGTAAATACTTAAAAACTTCATTTATCTACTTTTTATTGACTTATGTCAAACCATCAATCTGAATTACGTCATTTTTCCCAAAACTTTGCCATTATATTAAACACATTATTTGCATTTGAGAATTTGGATCTTACTTAAATATTTTACTTTTATTTATATATGTATTCTAATTTATTTTGCACAACCCTAATGTACACAAGAATACCAACCAGTATTAATATTAATCAAATTATATAAATATAAACAACATAATAATATACTAACTAAGAATATTGTTATTTCTGTTTGATCAATATTTAAGACCAAGCTTACATTAAATTACAATAATTAAATAAAAATAAGCTAGGCAAGATGTATTTTTATAACAAAGTGAAAAATAAATCGAGAAGATTTAATTCCAATACATGACACTATACATAAGCCTACAACTATAAAATTTTAACTATTGCCCTATGTAGACAATGTTAACCAAATTTATATCACACTCTAGCAACAGTTAAAAATAAATCGATGGCTCTTTGAAAAAACTACTTTGTTAAGAAAATAGTGTTATATTTTCAGTACGGTATTCTTTCTTTCTTAAACATAAACTAATCGTCCTCAACTCCCTCCGTGTCATCTCAATCAGTGTCAGGCAAATCTTTTGTTTTTAGATATTTGTAGAATGCATGAAATATTGGATCAATCAAGTGCAGCAATTACAGTAAATCTTTTTTCTTTTATACACTGATGGTTTGCGGACTATTTTAAGACATCGGTATTCGTGCAAGATCTGTCTCTCTTAACATTTTTAATCGTCTTATTATATTTACTGTTTGTAAAAACGAAGCGAGAACCTGAATTAGCTTTTCAATCTTCTTCCCAGGTTCCCTTCATGTAGCCTATCCACTTTGTCTGGAGCCAATTCCACTTTATATTTTCTTGGACGAAGTGGACCTTTAAGTAAATGATTAAATTATCAAAATAAGATTGAGTCATTTAAATGACATCAATAGGATATTTGTACTTTGTATCATGACCTAATTGATACCAATCTCTGGGATGTGTTATTTTTTTGTTTGTTCTCTTTTTGTATTTCTCTATCAACACATCTTCTGTATCACACTATAGTTGTGAATGCCCAGGTATCATAAATTTATGATTACTCACCTTTACTTGTTTATTATTTTTTGAAAATGTAACCATCATTGCTGCTACGTGACAATTCCAGTTTTGACCAACACATGTGTCCAAGTATAGACATACCTCTGACTTTAAAAGATAGTCCGTCCTGGTGCTTGTATGGACATGAAGTTATTTGATTAGAACCTCTTGCAGTAATCGCCTCATGCCACATATAGCATGATGCATGGCCAGTTGATAGGTTATGTACAATAAGATTCTATGTCCATAGCTGCCTCTTGTAGAGCACTACACTTGTTTGCAAAAAAGGTGTCCGGAGACACTGATAATGGTCAAAAGCAATGACAGCTAAGCTTTGATCATCCTTTGACAAATCTTATCAAATCATATCTTTTGACAATCAAATCTTGACGTTTCATTTTGTAGGCTCTATCTGCTTCATCTTTGTGTGGTTTTATCTCCTCTTAGATTGATTGTTTTTCCTCTTCAGTGATAGCAACAGCTCATTTTATCTGCAGTGTCTCACACCGATTGCAAGCATCTTTACTTGTAAATTTGAAAGATAAATTTTGTTCATGAAAAATGGTCTGATACACGGTTTTAGAAACAGGATTTTCTGTCTTTTCTTTGTACAATCAATACATGATGGATATGTTAAGGTGTGAAGGAAGATACTTCTTTGATGATCGTCTTGTGTAATGAGACTCCTAAGCAGGGAAAGATAATATGTGGTCCTTCACTATCTCCCTGTCTTTTAGGAGTCCATTTATATTTTGGGGGCTCTCTTCCATCTTTCTCTGTTAAACCAAATGTTGTGCTTAGTCTTTTTTCAAGCCATGTCTGAACAAATCGGTCAAATATTTTAATAAAACAACCTTTGCAAACAGGAGTTCTAGTTGTTAGTGACTTTTTCTAATATATTACAGGGAGAACAATGTAACAATATGTTAAGCCGGTAGTACACCATTTTGTTAAAAAGGAAAAAACCCTATGATAGTAAGTTATAATTTAATTACCCTATCAAGAATATTAAATCAACAAAAATATGAGATTATATTAAACTCTACCTAATATTTTTCTTTTACTAGGTACAATTCAAGATTTATACATTGTAAATATGTATAAACAAAATTAATTTAAACATTTGGACAAAATATTAAACTATATAAAACTATTATTTGCCAGTCACTAATCATCAACACAACACTATACCATTAAAGTTTATTAGTTAGAAAAACAATTACTAAACACAAAATATAATTCAATAGAGACCACAAATATTAACAAATAAAGTTTCACTTAGCCCTTTCCTCGAATGCTAATGCTTTAGATTTGCCAGGAAGCAGTTCTTATACCTACCATAATAATTAACTAGGCTTACAAACACACACGCCAATACTGCACTAATGCAACTGTCCCCCATTAGTTTACAGAGCCAATTAAAAAAAAGAAAGTAGAACATGGCTTTTGGTGGTATATATTATGACAGTTTAACCAACTGTTAATATTCAATATTCAACATTATGTGAGGTAAACTTATTTGTTTGAAAATATATTTTTGTATTAGATGCGATCAAACAATATAATATTATTGAATATAGAATAAATTAAACGCAAAGCATGGCTAGTAAAAAATCACAAGGTCATAGACCACTAGATATAAACACTATGAATGTTGACTGACTTATGACTCTTTTATCGATTCGTTTAGTATATTTTCTTGTCGAAAGAAATGAAGTCAAAATATGGCACTTTTCTTTGTTAATTGAAATAATTCAGTGCTCGAGAAAAGGGACATAAGGATACTTGTACCATTTTCTCCTGTGACAAACCCCTCCAAAGGGAAATATATTGTTTGGATTTTTAAACAGCAAAATTATTAGAGTTTGCCTTAATCACTTTTCCCAAACATAAAGGACCTCAATATAGATACATATAAGCCAAAACCCATTTTTTCAGTTTTTTAACTTATGGCACTTTTCTCATGAGTCATGAATTCTGGTGTTCTTTCATTTTGAAATATATTATCCAGGGAAAATGCTGATTAAAATTTTAAGCCCAGATGATTTCAGCTGATAAAATCTATTTATTTTACACACTTTAAACAGCGTTGATAAGGCTTACACTTTAAATTATTTTACCTACCCAGGTTTTCCAGACCAAAGGATATTTACTTTACCAGTATTTTATGATAAAAGATATAGACCTACATACAAAATCTCATCATTTTCATCGCCTTCTATTAAATTATTGCACAAAGATAATCAAGAAATAACACTAATTGGGTATAGTAATAGTTTAGACTTGGTAATGCTCTCTACTTCATATTTCACAAATTATTGCAAAAAATAAATAAAAATCTAATGACATTTTATAATTTATTTGACTTTTTTTTGTCTCACCCAATTAATTCACTTCTACGGGTTTTCTGTTTTCCATGAACACTCCGTTTACCTTGAAAGGTGGCGGTCTTAGATATTGGGAGAAATCCAAATTGTAAATCTATAACATGATAGACTTATGAGAAATAAAAAAAAAAATATTTTAAAAAGTGGTTGTGGTGGAACCTTATTTGTGTGATGGGGGGAGGGGGAGATATCAAGATTTATTTATTTTAGAAATGTTTCTCTCTCCCAGTTAATGTTTAATAATTTGATGCCCTAGAATTTTTTTTTATGTTTCTTCCGCCCAGTTAATGTTTGAAAACTAGATGCCCTAGAATGTATTTGGAGTGGTCTCAAAAATTCAAAAATTGAAAGTTTTTTCCAAACAAAGCTATTTAGAGGGCTTTTTTTTTTCCCCCTATCCAAGTTGAATGCCTATAGAAGCTATTTGAATTTGTCTTCCCCCTATACATTTTTGAAAAATGGATGCTTATAGATGATAAACTACTATCTCTAAAGATCAGATTGCTGAATCAAATTAAGAAAAATAGGTTCACAAACATTATTTTATGATCAACATTAAAAACTTTAGAAATTTTTGAGGAGATGTGTGTTTAAACTCCATAATTACTCCCTCGCTACATCCATGCTATAATTCTATCTTATAAGCTACGCCATAGTTGAACCATGCAAGGTAAGACTGCTACTTTGCAAGGTAAACTAAGCGTATGTATCAACCCTGTAACGGCTCATATTTTGAAAAGCAGTTTATTGGACCTTTAAACTAGGGTTGATTAAATATTTGGTATTTCTCTTAAAACCATGTGTACACAATCAAATATATTATCGCAACAATATTTAATGTAGGTTTAAAAGTAATAAAATATTTTATTCAAACCAAAACAAGAAAGTGTATTAATTTGATATTCAGCGTTTCAATTTTTTAGGGTTGATAAAAATATGACAAAAATAAAGTTTGAACCAAGGTTAAAAATCCACCTCGTGTTAAAATTAAACTTAAAATGTGATTATTTTTTTTAATTTAATCTTTACTATGGTGAAAATGTCGATAAGTATTACCCTTTACCTTTACTATTCTGGTATTGTTTATATTTAAGGCAATCACAATTAGCCCTAATGTTAGTTATTATATTTTTGTGAAAGAGATTTTCTTGTGTGAGGGAAATAAACTAGAAAATTAGGGCATTTCCGTTTTCTATTAAATTTATTGTGAATTTATGTTTTTATTACTTAAACTTACCAAACTTATGGAACAGATGTATGTTTTATACATGGGTTTTGAATTTATTTGAGAAATATTGGGGTGGGGGGTTTACGATAGTCCCAGGCCCCCAAGATCAAAACAAGGTTAGCTCAAGCCCCCCTTGCTGACTGCCTGCCCCGCCCGTTCTGGAGTCCCTGCTCATTGTAAATCTGGTGTGGGCACCTCTGTCACCAATCGCAACAAGTGACGAATCTGTCATAAAAATGTGGTAACTTGATATTTCCTGCACATCATGGAAGCATTCCTCAAAAGTCATATGCATTGAGTTCAACTATTCAGCCAGTGTTGATGTAACTTGTCAGACAAAAAGGTTTGTCAAAATTCGAGTAAAAATTTCTAACATTTTTCAATCTGAACAATGTTCATTATTTATGTTGGAGATGGTTGTAACTGAGTAGTCAAAGTGTAAATATTTTAAATAAACTTGTTCAAACAGTGTGTGTTGTTTTAAATGTTCAATTAACAACCTAATTTCCCTATTTATTTCTACATGGAGTGTTGAATATCACTTCTCATTCACCACACCTGTGGCTCCATTGCAAAATATGTTGCCCAGCTCTGTTGTAGATGAATCACACATTTGATTTTTTTTTAAATTCCTTACTACAGACCTGTGTCGGGAAAAATAATTTTAGGCCGAAATATAACGCTGGGGTATTTACACTTTTATAGTGTAATAGTCTCATTGATTCAAAACTAAGGCTATCATATACTAGCAAAAAAATTATATAAAAAAAAGTTTGCCTTTTGTTTTGAAATTTAATCAATGTGGAAAAGTAAAAATATGAAATAACACTCAAAATTATACTTTTTTAGTCCACTTGAATAACCTTGAGGCTGTGACATAAGTATGTTGGGAATTAAGGAACAGCTAACACACATTAAGAAGGTACAAGTGTTAAATCAATGATAATTACATTTTTCAAAAGCTAATTTTTTTTAAACACTGTAAATGTTAGAATCTTTTTATTGCAGCGAGTAGTCATAAACTATTCATTGGCCGTTTTGTGTAACCAAACGCATCACGCTAGCTCTTTAATAAATCAATAATCCTTTTCCTTTGAAAAGGCAACCTCCTTTTTGAAACACATTTTTAACATTAAACTTATTTATTTGGTTGGTGCTACTTATACACTCATGATCCACAAATTTTACACTGCCCACAAAGTCGTTTATTTGTGTGTGTACATTCATGCAAAGGTGTTGAATTAATTACAGTGACACCACAATTCTACACATTTGTATCCGGATGTCAATAATTTTACGGTCAGGAATTTTCCTCTACCATGCATGGGTTTCTAAAACTACATTTGACAAGTTTACAAAAAGCTAGTATCTTAGTTTATGAATTAATTCTGCACCTTTATGCCTGCCAAAACTATAAAACCAAGTTAACAGGTGTAACCCTTATTCACCAATGAATAAAGGCTGGTACACAACATTAATATTAAATAGGAATTACAAAAACATAATAAATGCAGAGGAGCCGATAAGACAATCACAAGGTAAATAGACCGTACTCAGGTCCATTTGTCTTCTGCTTCCCCGAACCCACTCTACAAATATTTAATAACTTAAATATTGGATACCCTACCGGCTATCAGTGAAGGATATAACATAAGTATATGAAACGTAAAAATATTATTTGTAAATAACAGTTTATTTATTAATATAAGATAGAGATAGGATGAATATTGCACAATACAAAGAAAAATATATAGGAGAATATTATAAAAGCAATAGTCACGGGTCATATCAATCACCCTAAAATTGATTAATAATTGATTACTCGAGTCATCAATGACTTCCACAAAAAATTCAATTCAAAGTACTTGTAATACTTTCCAAGTATTAACACTTGTACATAAATAAATACAACACCGGACCAAGCGTCCTTAAGATGA